>BMAU01020676.1:0-82500 GCA_019973935.1 Trichonephila clavipes | reverse complement strand
CGAAGTCATACATCGAAGTAAACAAATGCAAAATTTACAGATGTTTTCTCTCCAAAAATACAAAAAGTAACACAAAAGTCGTTTTTTTCTGTTATAGAAAAAACACACAATGCAGTGTCCACTTTGTCAGTCTTCTTAATTTTAGAGTCCGCCCGTGACTTGCTTTAATTGCAAAAATTCTTCATTTGTTCGTACCGCGAAGATAAAGAAACAATACAACCTGGATTTTGACTGTTAAATCCCCATGCACTGGATCTCCATTCAACGCTTCCATACTGAGGCTTCTTCTGCGGAATGTGCTGCCAGGTATGCCGTTGATTTCGATGTTGTTGAGGTCCTCATGGATTCTGTCTTTTCTTTGTATACGGCTCCGTAGATAGTATGGGCAAAGGTCTCCTTGTATTGGTTTGATTCGACCGGACTGGTTTCTCCGCTTGTTCGTTGCGTCTTCTCGTTGTCGCTCTGGTCTGACGGGTCTGGTTATCACGTCCACTAACTTCCATTCGGGATCCACTTGTAGTCGTAGCAGTCCTGCGATCAGGCAACTTTGATGGACCTGTAATGGACTCTACCCTGGTGAAGAGGTATTATGTTTTTGAAATTTATAATTCCTGGACGAGATCGAGGAAGGGATCGAACTCTTGACTCCCGCCTTTGTTCAAGAGCGTGTCTTTTCCGGTCCTGATGATCAGATCCTTGTAGGGATCTCTTCTTACATATCTTGGACCGTTTTAAAGCTTGGTCCTTCGACGCAGTACTATTAATTTTACGTTTATTTCGGGGATCTCCCGTGGTGTTACTCTGCCGTGATCTACACCCTCACTTTCCTGACTAGAGGTTTTCCTATGCTCTTTAAACTGTCCTGATGTGATCTATTTGACCCATGACTAACTTCTTGTTCGTCATATATAGAGTTTCTACCGGACTATCCGAACTAATCGTGTCTGACTGACGAGGTCGGTACACACTCGAACCTGATCAATATTAACAGTTATATTTCTTCCGTTTTTCCAAATAACTAAATTATTTTCTTTTATTTCCAAAACCTTATAGGGACCTTCAAACTTAGGCATAAATTTTCCCACCTGTTTCCTACCCGCAGCACTTAAGAAATGTGTTTGAAGTAAAACCAAATCGTTCACTTTGATGTGAACATCCCTCCTTCTGAGATTGTAATGTTTTTCCCAAGACTTATGCTTTTTTTGCATATTTCGTCTTGCCTCATCGAATAATCTTTCGATGTTATTACCAACATATTTCGCATCCTCCGTAACATTTATGAGCTTGCTAAACGGAGTTATGATTTTCCTTTCCCAAAACAACTCAGCCGGAGTTTTATTTGTCGTCTCATTTACTACCGGCGCAATGCGAAAGCGAACTCGTGTAGAAATTGGTCCCAGTTTTCATGATTTTCTTCAACAAAAGAAGCTATCATTTGAACTAAATTTCTATTCACTCTCCGTGAGATTAGACTGTGGTCGGTACGTTACCGTTTTCATATGTTTGATGTCCAACCTGTGACTGAGATGTTCAAACACGTCAGAAATAAATTGGGGGCCGTTATCACTTATCAAAGAAATCGGAGCTCCGTAACGCTCTATATAGTTATCAAAAAAAGCATTAGCTATTGCCTGGGCTGAAGCTTTACGAAGAGGAATCAGCTCACACCACTTAGTGAAGTGGTCAGATATAACTAATATGAATTTATATCTCTCGGGTCGGGATGCGGGGTAGGTAGGCCTAATAAGTCTAGCGTTACAATTTCATTTTGGATATTTCGAAACTATAGGCATTAAACGACCAGCTGGTAGCGTTTTTATAATTAAACTTTTGACACCGGTCACAGGTTGAAACATATTCAAATATATATTTTCTCATAAAGGGAAAAATAGCACGTGTCACGAAGTTTAAGATATGTCTTCCTCTTTTTCGAGATGTCCTGCCAGTGGCAGATCATGAAATTCTTTCATTATATCTTTTTCGAAGAGAACCAGGAATATAAACTCTTAGTTCTCCCAGATTAGAAAATACTTCGCGTAAAAGAGGAGACTATTTATTAACTTGAAGTCCTGGGACCAACTCTCGCATACCGTCGCATTAACAGAACCGTCATCAGGGTTTTGTAAGTATCGATAAATATGTCCTAATTCAGGATCTTCCCTCTGTTCCTTAATGAATTGTTCACGGGAATTTATTGCGAGGGCTCTAAGAGCTGCGCACGAAATTTGCGACCCTCGACACTGTCTACTGGATTTCTTGATAAAAGATCTGCGACCACGTTTTGAACACCAGGTCTGTGCTCCCATTCTATGTTAAACTCTGACAATTTCAATGCCCATCGGATCATCCTACTTGATAAATTCTTACCATTGGTTAACTTCGTTAACGCTGCGTGATCTGTAATCACTTTCACAGGTAGGGGTCCAAAATAAGTTTTAAACTTATTTAGAGCCCATATCACCGCCAAACATTCTCTTTCGGTAACCGTATAGTTACGTTCTGCTTTATTAAGGGTTCGAGACGAGAAAGCAATAGGGTTTTGATTTTGTTGAAGCACAGCACCAATTCCGACCCCACTAGCATCAGTGAATAAATTGAACTGTTCAGAAAATTTGGTAATTGCAAAATCGGTGCCTCCGTTAGTGTGCGTTTGATCTGATCAAAAGAATCCTGTGCTTCTCCCGACCAGTTAAACTTCGCCCCCTTTTTTTAATTGGTACAATTGTTCGCATATATCTGCGTATAGCGGAATAAATTTTGGTACCAACCCGTCATCCCTAAAAATTTTGACACTTCTCTATTATTTTTTGGGAGGTTTCATTTCCGTAATTGCCCGAATTTTCTTATTGTCAGTTTCGATTCCTTCTTTACTAATAATCAGGCCTAAATATTTGAGTTTGTCACGAGCGAAGTGACATTTTCTTTATTTAACGTTAGCCCTGCTTCTCGTAATAAGGTAAAAACCTGAGTTAAATGATCAAGATGGTCTTTGAACGATGGAGATGTTATAATAACATCGTCCATGTAAACGGACACGAAACGCCCAATAACAGGTTGGAGGATTATATCGATAGCCCTTGGAAATTAGGCGCCGCCCCAGAAAGACCAAAAGGCATGCGTAGGAATGCAAAAGTGCCATTGCGAGTGATAAACGCTGTTTTTTCTATGTCCTTTGGACTAATCGCCAACTGAAAATAGCCACTTCTGAGATCTAGAGTGGACATAACGTTGGTGTGAGGGATATTGGTGAGTAAGTCATCAATAACCGGTAATGGATATCGAGGATATTTGGTAATTGCATTTAGTTTCCGATAATCGATCGCGAAACGATACGCCTCGGGAGAATCTGAGGAAGGTCATTGTTCTTTCGAGTTAATACGACTGAGATGCATAGGGCGAATTAATAGGACAAATTGTACCATCCCGTAACATCTTATCTATGTGATAATCAATAATGCCTTGTTTGACCCGGTCGTACTTGTATGGTCTCGACACTACCGGTCCTTTATCTCCAGTATCTATCTCATGATATACAACATGCGTTAATCCCGGTTGATCGGAAAATAACCCCTTTAAAATTATTAAATAAGGCTTTTAATTGCCTCTGTTGCTCGTCATCAAGTTTCGATTCTGTGAGATCAATATCAACGAGTTTCTCCTCTTTAGGCGTTTGTTTGATCAGATGATCGGGAATGATTAAGGATTTCTGGTCAAAATCTAATGTTAATCGCGACGCCTTCATAAAATCAATCCCCAAAATGCACTGATACTGCATGTTATCAAGTATATGGAATTCCCAGGGTTTCTGAAATTCCATGATTCTAATTTGTAATTCGACTCTACCCAAATGACTGCACGGGGCTCCTTGTGCTGTCACGACTCTGTCTTTCGTCTTTGACGAGGTCGGTATGAAAAATAATTGCGGTATACCTCCTCCGAAATAAAGATTTCTCTGCTCCCGTGTCCCATAGTGCTGTAATAAAGGTTTCATTTAATAGAATAGGGACATACGGTAATTCGACTGGGGTCATTCTTATAGAGGAAACTCTGATAGGCCGATGATCCCAAACTGGAGGATTTTCCGTACCCCGCGATCGATTACCCCCATATTCATCGATCGCTTAAAAGTTTAAATTGCTACTTCGTTCATTTTGACCTCGAAATGAACTATTTCTCGACCCACTTTGTCGACCGCCTTGACTGTGGAATGGTTGATCCGATTGTCCACCTTGGCGTCTACCCTCGAATCTGCGATTATTTGTGAAACCTGGTTTTCGAACCGATTAAATTCCCTTTGTGGTCGGCTATTATTGGCGTATCTCTCATTATTTCTGTTTTCCTCCAATTTTCCTGTCTATGCCGGGTATTAAAACGATTGTTTTCATGAGGGCCTGAACTTCTAAATCCCTCACTCGAACCTCTGATTTGTCTATGCATAAAACGTTCTTCGTATTTATCAACGATTTGTAGGAGATTGGCAGTATTTCGTGGATGTCTAACTTCGACATAATCCAAAATTTGAGGTTCTAATCGACTAACGACGTGATCTATTAATTTTTCCTCCGACATTTCTAGTTTAAGGACTTTATGAATTTTCAACACCATAAATAAAGTCCGAAGGCTGTTGATCTCGTCTTTGTGATGAGGAATAAAATCGCGTTTCTAGTTCTGACTTGTTTCTGACCACGGGAAATTGTTCCGACAATGCCTGTTTTAAGTGCGCGTAGTCTGTTGTCTTATCTTCAATGACTCTATAACCTAGAACTTCGAACCAGTCGAGTGCCCGTCCTTTGAGATGACCTTTCAAGTAAGCACATGCCAGTTGTGCAGGTATCTCATAATACGCGAGATTATGATCAATATTCTCCAAAATCATCTATGTTCTCAATCCCCGAAAATATTGTTCCGGAATGATTCTAAAACTGGATCCGACTCTATTCTCGGGATTTATACGTTGGGCGCCATTGTGATGGTCCCTGGAGACCTCACTTTGAGAACTAGAATAATTATGAGACATAAAAGAACCAGTAGCCATTTTTATAAATAACTTTCTTTATTTGGATATCTTTCCCAAATAAAATCAAAAACTTATTAACAAATTCGACTACTAATATTATGAGGTTTTAAAGATAATATCCTTTAAATTAGCTTAATTAATTAATAATTCAATTAATTAATTTATTAAATAATGATCACGCAGAAATTACCATGATAAGAGATCCCAGAATTATATTTAATAATGTTCTTATTGAACATTTAACTTTAATCCGACTCTTAAAACTTGAGTGAGACTTTAACTTCAAATGATATTTACCACTCGGAATCTCAATTCTTCATGAGGTTAATTTATCTTCAACAACAATATTTCAATTCAAAATCACTATAACTCTATGTTTCAATGTCTATCTCCTACTGCTCTAACTTTACTATTTCGTTTGACTTAAATACTGAATCTAATCTGAATAATAAGGAATCCTGTTCGCTTTTTGGAGTTGATTGGAAATAGGTAGGGAATTAAATTTCCCTAAAAGGTCGGTTCAGAAGGTTAGTGATAAAGTTCCGTATAGATTCGTCACAAACTCTTTGACCTTCAAACTTACTGGCATGTTTAACTCCGTCTCCTGTTCTTTTAGGAAAACTGTAAATAATATTTTTCTGTTGCTTTCTTCCCCATGTAAATGAGTTTTATGATATATGGATAAGCATATTGAGCACTTTGAAGGATTATTTGGCCAAGATGTATTTTATGAGTTGTATGAGATGTATTTTTATGAGTTTTACACAATTATTATTTTTTAGAACTGGCATCGATGTTTTTGTATCGAATTCACTTTTACATGGGAACGGTCGCATGAGGCGCTGAATCACTCCAAATACTGGTAAAACGGTTTATTCGTTAACAGTGACCTTGGCAGTATTCTCCTATTAGACAGTCTTAATGGAAACTCAAATGAATTTGTCACATGTATGCCTTTTTTTTGAGAGTGGCAAACGGTTTTTTACAGTCAAGGTACTTGTTTTGATCGAGTTCCCTTCACGACCACTTTTGTACAAAAAAATATTTTCTATGACTATGCTATACTTTCCCTATGATTAACTTTGTGGTTTTGACTGCTGTGTTGTACGACTTATTATGATTTATAAAAGTAAATGAGCAGAATATAAAAAAATGGGCATTTGTGATCTCTTTATTGAAGGAAGATGAAACTGATCAAGCAATTGAAGAACCTGATGAAATAATGCATATTAATCGTGATAGCGAAAGTAAATATGAGAAAAGCGATAGACATGAAACGTTTGAGTTGAATTGAAACTTTCAAATGCTGCCTAAAGAACTCTATCAAGAAAACTATGAAGCCATAAATGTAGCACTTCGCCTTGTCAAAAAGACGCAAGGAAGAAAATGTTCAAAATGCTTATTTGTAGATCATCAAACGACAGCAAAACGTGAACAAAATATGACAGTTTTACTGGAAAATAACGTTTCTGTATTAGCGAAAAGTTTCTGTGATATATGTCCTTTATTAAGGACACGCACATTTGGAACATTTTCTTTACTTTTATTGGATTTTTTTCTCAAATCATCAAAGAAAATTTAAAAAAGTCCTTGAGAGTAGGTAAGTATATTTTCTCTTAATTATATTAGTCACTGGAATTGTAATTTTTATCATGTATAGTAAAAATAGTTATAAACAAGTTATACTTTAAAAAAACTAAAAACACTCCTTTATAGTGAATTGAACTAAAAAGTAAAACAAAAAAAAAATAAACATATATATACTTAAAAGTAACACATATACAAAATTTAATACTTATCTTGTTAATTTGTATGGTTTATAATTATGATCATATTGTAGCTTTAGCGCCAAAAAGTGTATTATTATCGCATTCAATACATTATTATTTTTAGGGGGCGCGATAAAAATTATTTTTGATATTCGGGTCGCCAGCAGTTAAAGTTTGAGAACCACTGCCTTAGCAGCAAAAAATAGGCGGTGGGTCTTCAGCATTAATTTTTAAACCATTGATAGGAGCTTCGAGATGTTTCGCACCTTTTTGGGTTATAGCTTGGGGGAAGTAATAGGATCGATAGTTGACATTTCGATAAACCCTTTTGGTCCAGGCTTTCATGCCCCAAGACTCTCCACAATGCAATTCTTGCCAAAAATACGGAATTTGAAGCCTCTGGTACAGAAACGCAAGAAAAGATGAAATCACAACTCCAAACAAATTCAGAAATTGTCATGAACTACTTTACTCCTATATCAACAAATTGCTTGCATTTTTCTGGTGTTCGATTCCATATTGAAACATCATGCCCGGAATTCAACAGCACTCTCACAAATTTTTTTGTCCCATCTCTCCCAAACCAATAAACACGATCCTCTTAGTGGTTGGTTCAATTTTAAATTCAGTAGTGCTGGAGCTTGGCACGTCAGAAGAGGATTCAGTAGGAGGTTCAACCAGTTGCGCACACAGGAACTTTTCAAGGGTGGGGGTCCGGGATCGAAAATTCACCATTCTTGCATCATGCTCCTTTTGATTTTGTCGATTTTCGGGAACAAAACACAGTAAAAACTAATTTTTGAACAACTAATTAGCATTAATTAATAAAATTAATCATTAATAACAAGTAAATTAAATTTTACGTACTACAGTGGTGGCAAAGAGTCCTGAACACACTCATTTTTTTGCATAATTTTTGTGTTTGACTTCATTTTTCGTTATGAAATTATTGCACTATCTTAAATATTGTTATTGATTTTAATGTATTTTTTCATGCTGATTTCAAATCTGTGTGTAGATTTCATCTAAAGTAAATAGTTTCATTGATATGTTGAAAAACCTTGACAAGAAAGCACAAGGTCACTGTAGAATGAGTGAGTGTGTTTTCCACCAATGAAATGCTCCATTATTTCAACCAATCAGAGATCAGTAGCGAAAAAGGGTTGAAAGAAAAAGGTATAACGTGGTTATTTGTATTGAATGCAGTTGTGTGTGCTTGTGGAAAATAGTGTTTTGAAAGCAATTTGAAGTGCGTTTGTGGAAAATATTGAATTATGGCTATCTTTATATATCTGCCTGAGAATAAAAGGTACAAAATAATACATTTGAAGGAAGAAGGTTATTCTATGCGCCAAATTTCTGCTAAAGTACCATGTGGCCTTTCTACTGTTGTGAGAACTTTAAAAAAAATTTTCTGAAACAAATTTTATTGCAGACAGGGGGCGATCAGGAGGAGGACCAAGAAAACATCTTTACGTGAAGACAGGTTATTGCTTTCTAACAGAAAGCTTAATTCCTCGCAAATTTTGAAACAATGGACTTTGACATCAAATGTGAGTGTGTGCCAAGAACTGTTAGAGGAAGACTGCTGGAAATTGGGTTACGTGGCTGTAAAGCGTTCCCAAACCATTACTGACTGAATTTCAACTCAAGAGGCGATTAACGTGGGCAAGGAACATTCATTATGGACTATTAAATACTGGGAAAAGGTAATATTTAGTGACGAGAGTCACTTTTGTATTTCTGGCAACCAAAGTAGTGCCTATGTAAGACGACGCACTCATGAGGAATACAGCCCTTAGTGTCTGAAGCTCACAGTAAAGTACCCGACAAAAGTGATGGTATGGGGTTGCATGTCTTCTCATGGTGTTGGAAGACTTCACATCGTTAGCGGAACAGTGAAAGACATGGATTACATTGAAATACTACAAAATAAATTGCTACCAACTGCGAGAGACCTTTTGGGTAATTAGTGATGGATTTTTCAGGACGATAACGCCCCTTGCCATCGTGCAAAGGTATTCCAGAAATGGTTGGAAGACCATACTGTGAATAAAATGAACTGGCCAGGACAGTCTCCCGACCTTAATCCGATAGAGAGTTTATGGTTTAAAATTGGTTATGAAATTTCAAAGAAAAAAACCTTCAAACAAACGTGAATTAATTGAAGCTTTAATATTTTCCTTCAACCATATTGTCACGAAAGATCTTCTTTTGAAATTGGTGTATTCCATGCCGAAAAGATGTAGAGCCGTAATTAAAGCAAACGGATGGCCCATAAAATATTGATTTTCTAGCATGTGACAACAATGTCATTTTCAAAATGCTTATATTAAATATACCGTATTTGTCAATTTTCGTGTTGTTTTTCTTTGCATATTATGTTATTCTATATTGTTTTATTCTGCACATATTTTACATTATTGTATTCAGGCACAGCTTTACTACAAAAAATATTTTAGTCATTAATAAACTAGTAGTAGATTTGAAATCAGCATAAAAATACATTAAAATCAATAACAATATTTAAGATAATGCGATAATTTTACAACGAAAATGAAGTCAAACATAAAAATTACGCTAAAAAATGAGTGTGTTCAGGACTTTTGCCACCACTGTATACACTTAGAATTATGATCAATGGGGGAAAAATCAAGGGATTTGGGGGCGCACACAAGGGGGGGGATCCGGACCCCCCCTCTTGTGCGCGCCACTGGGTTCTATTGTTTTACAGGTTTTTTAGTCAGGGATTGGAATCCAGGAATATTATCTCCCATGCAGATATCCTTGACAACTTCATCCTGTTCGAAAAAGCATTAGAACTGTTGGAAATCATCTGAAAGTTATCGTCAGAAAAGTCATCCGACATTCCAGATGACTTTGCTCTATTTTTGTCAGATGCTTCTTCAGTCAAATTCCTTTTTGAGGAGATATTTTGGTCTTCTCAGATTTCTGCTTGGGTGTCTTACCTCTTTTTACGAACTGGACTGTAGAATATTTCTTTCGAAAGAGAGCGCGGGTTCGAACCCCACTACTGACACCATGTTATTTTTCTTAGTTTTAGAATGTTCTTCAGAACATTTGCATTCGAAGCATTCAAACAGTTCTTGGTAATAATATCATTTTATTAAGCACACATGAGGTTTTGATTCAGAAGTTTTCACAATAACAGTTTGTTTACTCTCAGTACTAACAGCTTTAGTATTTTCAAAATTTCCTTTTTTTTTTTTCCTCCAGTAATCTGTGTTTTTCAATTCTTACTATAAGTTCACACTCTCCCAAAATATATTTTCTATATATATTTATCATGTTCTTATTTTAAATCGTTAATAAAATGCATTTTAAAGCATTCATTTGAGCTGAAATTTTATATACACGATTGTTTTGGATGACAATGCAGTAATTTAATTATAATTAATAAAAATTAATTGATTAAAAGTAATTATTCAAAGAATTACTAGTACAACCACGATGGCATTTTTGGTGACTTGTGTCGAAACTTGACTAGATTTTTTTTCTCACATTTTAAAGCCCTCATTTGAGCTGAAATTTTCTATACAATATTGTTTTGTGTGAGAGTACGATAATTTAATTATAACTAAAATTAATTGACTGAAACTAATTATTTAAAGATTTACAGATACATAATCACGTTGGCCTCAAATTCAGCTGCTTGGGTCAAAAAACTTTAAGATTTTTATTTTTTTTTATTTTTTTCACGTTTTAAAGCATTTGGTTGAATTGAAATTTTATACACACGATTGTTTTGGATGACAATACAATGCTTTAATGATAATTAATAAAAATTCATTGCCCCTTAATGTTGTGATTCTGCCATATGCATATACATACTAGCCCAGCGTTTCTCAAACTGTGGCCCCCCCTTGGGGGCCGTGACAACTCTATAAGGGAGGCGCGAGCATATTGAAAAGTCGAAAATAAAAATTTTACCTAATTAAATTTATTTGTTTACCTTCAGTAAATTAATAAATACATTCTGACATATTAAAAAATAAAGAATACATTTACACTGATATATCACACTTATAAATGTATCAGTGCTACACAATGTACTTTATAATTAATTTAAGAGTTCAAAGTTAAGAACAAGTTTAATAATTACCAGTGACCTCATGAGCTTGTCATATATAAAATTATATACAAAATTAACACTTATCTTGATAATTTGTATTGTTTATAATAAATCCCTTAACTGCCGGTTAAAAGTTACACGATTCGCTTCCCAATGCCAACCGTTTTCCACGCATGTACGCGTGTGCGATGTATGGGGGAGAAGTAAGGATTAAAGAAGCAAATAATCTGAAATATGTAAATCCTTCGCAAACATTGTCAAGGTCCTTTTATTGCATTCCAAAGCCTTCGAATAATTTTATGGATAGTAGTGCTCAGGAAAGATCGCATTTCGGAAAGACGTATATATACGTCCGGGCAGTGGCACACACAGGAATTTTTCAAGGGGGGGAGTCCGGGGTCAAAAGTTCACAATTCTTTGTATCATGCTCCTTTTGGTTTTCTCGATTTTCGGGAACAAAACACAGTAAAAAACTAATTATTGAATAAACAATTAGCATTAATTAATACAATTAATCATTAATAACAAATACTTAACCCTCCAACTGGACAGCACGGATTTTTCCGCCCTACTAGAGAGGCTTCTAAAACGGACCACACTGAATTTTTCCTAAGGCCGGGACTCACCAAAAATGAACCAAACAGATTTTTTCCCCTTCAAGTAATGTGTTCAAAACCCGTAAGGTGGTATTTTTCCGAATTCTTTTCCCCCTTTAAAGGTTTACGATCTTGAAAGATAATTAGAGACGGTCGGGGAGACACAATGGGCATTGAGGGGGAACTTTTATGGTCACGGGGAGACCGGTTCCTGCGGCAATCGTAAAATCTTCAACCTTAAGTGTACACAAATAGCAAGTCAACGAGTTGAGATTTCTCATTTTTTTCTCTACCTTAAAATTCTCAAATGGAATTAAGTTTTTATAATGTATGTCTAAGTTTTTAAAAATATCTGTAGTATTTAAATTCAAATTATATATTAAAACATTGAGGATAATTTACTGTTTCATTTTTCTTATTTTAATCAATACTTTCAAGGATATTTTTTAAAAAATGATTATTTTGTTATGTGTCAAAAAATAAAAAAAAAAGGTTCAAAATTTAAAATCTTTTAAAATTTCGGACACTTCTTAACATGAATAAATTTTAAGCTTCTGTATTTCATTATTTGCAAAAAAATTATATGTATTGTTAAAAAACCCTATTTAAATCTTTTAGTTTTTCATAATTTTAAAGCCACATATTCAGGGCATCTTACACAGAATCCCTTGTTTTGTATTGTTCAGATAACAAATTATATTTGAATTTTGAATGTCTGAACATTAATTTCATTCAAAGAGAACTTTAATTTCAAGTTTATATTTTTTAACTTGAATCTTCAAATAAAGAGAATTTAAAAGCATCTGGACAAATTTACAGTTAACATTTGCGCATATAAATAAATATAAAGATCCTTTTAAATTGAAGTTAAAAAATATATATTTATGCATAATCCCTCATCATTCATGTTCCATTAGTGGTTGACTGAAGAAAAGTTATTAAAATTTGGACATTTTTATAATCTTAACCATGCAAAACTAGGAATTTTGTATTAGCTCCACTAAAATTCTGCATTGAATTTCGAAAAGATATTTATGCGTGTCTCACATACTCAGTTGAAAAACATATATTTACCATAAATACTAATAATTCTTTGGATATTTAAAATTATCATTAGATTAATTTTTTAATATATATATATATATATTCGACTTCTAATATTTTTTCAAGTATTCCTTAAATTTCATATAATTTAATTAAGTGAGGGGATATTAAAGTCGCACTCTCTTTTTTCTACTCAACTACTTGAGGGCTTTTGGCGACGGACTTGTGGCCGGGGTATCAGGTGGTCAAGGTATCGAATCATGGTTGGCATGTCTCGAGTTCGAGCCCAGTGTCACAAAAGACCCGCCGTGTAGGGCAGCGATGCACGTTAAATCAACCGAGAGCTGAAATGTCCTCTCGTTGGTGTGGTAGTTAGGAGAGGGGGTGCCAGTTCAGGTGTTGCCCTCGTCATTTGACCATTTTTCAAAATTACGAGGTCTATCACTAAAAGCCCTCGTGTAGCTGAACAGTGCGACGTTAATATTCACTCACTTGGAGACGGACCTCGTAATTTTAAACCATGGTCAAATGACGAGGATGACGCTTGAGCATCGCTCCCTTACACGGCGGATCTTCAGTGGTGCTGGGGTCGAACTCATGACACGTCAGCTACGAGTCCTTTACTTTGACCATTAGGCTACCGCGGCCTCACAATGTGGTTGAAAACTGCATGTTATGAGTAAAAATATGCTGAAACATTTGATGAACTTATAATAGATTTTTGCATAGAAGATAGATGTGTGATATGCTAAAATGACAATATGTAAAAGTTATGAGAATATCGATGACAATATTTTTGAAAAATTCAATTTAAGTTTCAGTTTGAAACTTATTCGTTTTTTTCGCATTTAATATTAAATAGTCGCGATAACAAATTAATAGTTTAACGCATTCATAGATTATAAAAAATAAAGGTATAAATGACATTGTTGGGAATAATATGTTTTCATAGTTTTGAATTCAGACTTCTTTGCAGGAGTGTAGACTATTAAAAGGCTGATGTAGAAGTTAAAAAACTAATAATTAAAATATATAGAAAACAATATCTACAATTCCGTGATCTTGACGAGCAGAAGACGGCATTTTTACTTAGTAAAGCAGAGTAAGCATAAGGTAGGAGCTTGTGGATTAAACAACCAGGCCTCTGCAGTTTTGGCAGGTAATGAACTCCCATTTGTTGCTTTCTCTCTCTCTCTCTCTCTCTCTCTCTCTCAGTAAGGAATATAAAAAAATAACAAATACAAAAAATATGTCATGTAAAATTTTATATATTTTAATAACAAAGAATTGTGAACTTAGTTTCCAATTCATTGTAACGAGTTGGCAGTAACTACGGTAGTGTATCGACGTACTTCTTATATATATATATAAGAAGTACGGTTGATAAGAGTACCAATAATTTTAACGCAATTTTATATTTCGTTCTCGTAAACTTTACTCCTTTTAAAACATGTATTAACAAAATACTCTCCTTTTGTATATTTATAAAATTTTTAAAAATATAATGGTTATCTTACTAAACATTTAAAATCAGGGGCGGCAACTGTGTAGCTAAGGCGTGCCAAACCAATCTGTCAGTATCATTCAGCGTGCCACATAGTAGGAAATTTTTGAAATCCTTCGATTCTTACGGTAATATTTGCAGATTTAAAGAATAGAGGTAAAAAATTTTAATTTACAGTTTTATATTTTATATTAATTATGGATCAATAAAATACATTTATTAACATAAAAATAAACAATATAAAATGTTAATATTTCTTCTACAAAGATAAAAAAAATTAAAAATGTATGTTTCCAACATATTTACTTAAATAAGAAATAAACAAAGTGAAATATAAATGATTCCCTTCATTACAGTTAAATAAAAATTGTAATGCGAATTAACTCTTTCACGACTCGTCTTTCATATCGCAAAACCAGGGGTATAATGTTTGACACGATTCTGAGCATTCAGTTGTTAAACAATTTCCTTGCGGAGTCGAAATATTTTTCATATTAGGAAAGATTTTTTACTTTGATATGCCGAATCATAAGTGGGAAGCAGAGTACACGCAATTTTTCTTTTTCAACAATTAAATGCCCTAGCAATAACACTCAATTATTTACAAAATAGCTGTAAATTTATCCTTAGAATTATCTTTCAGATTATTATGTAGTTCCATAAATGTCCATAACTCTCAGAGGATGTTTGTCAAATAAAGTCTATTATCAACTTCCATCCACTCAAGAATTGACAAATTTGTACAGTAGTGCTGAGTGCCACTAAGAATTGTACCACGTGCCACAGGTCCATAGATTGCCGACACGTTTTAAGTGTTCTTATTAACTAACCATCTCCTATTCAAACACAATTTATATGATAAAATAGGGTTTTCATTCATTTTGTAGGGAATTGTATTAGATTCAACCATAAGTAATTTTGTGTATCAAAAATTACGTTGTTTCGGGGATCCTCTTAGAGCAAAACGAAAGGAATTTGACATATTTATAGTAAGTTTCTCTAAAAAAGGGGAAACGTTCACTTTCAAAATACACTGCGTAAAATGGTTTTAGGTGTACGAAGTTATATTCACTATTATTCCTAAAATAAATTTTGATATTTTGGTTTTCGTTAAGTTTTGAATTTATTTCTTCAAATATACTTCTCCATTACATTTCTTTCAAACTTGCTATTTTCTTTTGCGGCCACGGTATCCTGATGGTCATGGTTATGAACTCGTGTCCAGTGTTCGAGCCCTGGTACCACAAAAGCTTAGCGTTGAAGAGGAGCTGATGCACGTTAAACACGTCGAGGTCAAAAAGTGCTCACGTTGGCGTGATGTGGAAGTTTGGAAGGGGAGTTATCAGCTCAGGTATCGTCCTCGTCACTTAACCGCGGTTCAAAATTATATATATATATATATATATATATATATATATACGTAGTCACTCGTCAGTAGCCACCGTGTTGACTTAGAATGCAATATAAACCCTTGACGTATGCACTTGAGTTAATTCGAGTACGCTGAACAGTTCCAAATATGCACATTAGATATAATTCAAACGAGGTCGCATTTTATGCTGCTGTAATTTTCTCACTCAAATGTCAGCGAGCGCCGTCTGCACTCGTGATATTTGACTGTTGTTTCTTATATTTACGATTTAGTCGTTAAACATCAGAAACTCGTTTTCAATGTAAAGACTGTAATGTTGGACTGTGTGCAGTGCCGTGTTTCGAAAAATATCACACTGTGACATTTCTGTAAACGACATGTATGTGTCTTTCTCATACTTCTTTGATATTTTTTGCTATTTATACCTGTTAAAATTATTTTTTATAAAAGGTTTTTTTGTAACTAATTGTAAATTGAATAAAACCTTTCTTACAATTACATGTATTTGAGGATGAAATCTGATTTATACTTTATACAGGAAATTTTTAGTAAATTTCATTTTCTTAGCCAACTTATTTCTTTTAAAAACATGCATATTTGTGTATTATATAATTAAATTTCTAACTATCTAAAATTATGTCTGGCTTTTTTCTTCATTAAAACCCTTCAGGATTTTACAATTTATCTTGCCATTATTCATTATGTACTTAATAAGGAAAATATATCTAAATATAAATAATTTCTGTCCTAATAAACATATAATTGTTTTTAGCTACAGTTTGGAAAATGCATTGAAATTTGTATCGGGACAGGATTTTTACATATTATGAATGTTTTTTTTTTACTGCCACTATGTTATATATTTATCTTTCATTCTTTTTACAATATGAGTAGAAGTCGTAAACAGTTTGTCACAGTAAAATTAATTTTTGTTTTATATTCAAATTATACTATTATATTGATTCTGAAAATAATAGGTTAGTTTGACAAGCCATTATTTCACAATTTTAAAGCATTGAACAGTTTTGAAATTTTTAAAACTTTTCTAAAATGTTAAACATTAAAAATATTTAATTATTGTAAGTGATTAATATTTCTTAGATTATTGGAAACAAAAAAAGTATAAAATTTAAAATATATCTCTTTGTTGAATTTTAATAATTTTTTTTTTTTATGGCTAAACCTGGAAAAAACCCAACATTTTTTAAACATTAACATTAAGATATTTTTAAAAAATAACTAGAGCTCTCAGACCTAAATCCATATGAACTTTTATAGAACATATGTAAGGGAACATTTACAAGATATTTCAAGACTCTATCTTGAACAGGAAAAACGCCTTAGGGATTAGAAAACACTCTCATCTTCAAAATTAAAAATCTGAGAAAAACATATTTAAAATTTGTAAAGGCATAAAAAAGTTCCATTGCCTGTAAAGCTTTAATTTTTCAATCTGTTACTATCCAACTTATGCTCTACATGAAAATTCTACTTGAAATAAATATGACTGAAATATCTTTTTTAATTCAAAATATTCTAAGACATAACATTGATAACTGTTAATTTGATCAATTATTCACTTTTATCAGAACCTTATATATTCACAAGAGTTTTAAATGCAAAATATTTAAATAGAAATTAGTAGTTATACAAACATAATCTAGAAATCACCAAGTTTGTAAACAATATCTATTTTTTTTTCTCAGTTCCCCATCGTGGCAGTTAAGCAAGTTTAAGTTTTTGTTGCATGACTTTAAAATACTGCAGTGTAGCACTACAATAGATTTATTATAATGTAGTTTGTGGTACATCAGGGAAATATTTAGTTCATTCTGCAACATTTTTATTCTGTAGTCTAATTGTAATATTACCTGAAAAAGCTGCATTTTAGATTTACCATTTTCAGTCATATTCCATCCCTTTCAAGTATTATTTATCACAGTAGCCTGCGTACATTTTTTGGTCATGGCATTTTTCAAAAGGAAAAATTAATGAAGAGAAAGTATAGAGCTTTTAAATCATATAAACTATGTGTCAAAAATATATTGGTCTTTAAATCAATCTTAATTAAGTAAATGTGAGAAAACTCAAAAACTTAAAAACATGAGCAAACAGAAATGATTTACGAATTAAAATTGTAGTTAATTGCCGTTTCACACGAAATATTGGATTGTGTTAAAAATATTTTTTAATTAATTCAATCTAGGAATGCAAAAATGCTTTAAAATGAAACTGAATTTAAAATCAAAACTCAGAAAATTAAAATTTCTTAAAACCTAATTGGTTTTTAGATCAGAAATTGAGCAAGTTTTCCAAATATGTGAAATATATATTTGCAATAAATTGGGTGAATTCTCTGTTGGCCGTGAAGTGTAGAAAATTTCCATTTCACAATCCTCGCCCTAGGCCACAGCTGTGAATGAGAAACCTCCCGTTTCGAAGAACACAGAGACCGAAAAGCCATAAAACCATCCCCTGCAAAACCAATCAGGACCTCCTGCGGCTTTAAGAGGGGAACGCATTAAACTGCCATTCGTTTTTGAAGCAGTTCGCGAAATTTATCGGAACATTTTCGGATAAGCTAGCTTTGGAAAAGTAGATCGCTTTCGTACTGAAATTCAATTAGCGGGTCATCCAGTCAGAGGGTTAACTAAATTTTACGTACTATGTACTTAGAATTATAATCAAGGGTTTGGGACCCCCTTGTGTGCGCCACTGCGTCCGAGGAAATTAACGTTTTGGCTGAGCTAGAAGTTTATATACGCCAATGGCACTTAAGAGGTTAAAGTCGTATTGAAGCATTGCGTCAAAGTATAGTATTAGTAAATTCAATACATTGTTATTGTATGAAGGGGGTGTGATGAAAATTCTGATTGAATATTGGGTCGCGAATATTGAAACTTTGAGAAGCACTCTATTACGTATAATTTTTAAAATTTTGTCATCCCTCTCTCGTTTACTTTACGTGTAGGAGATAGTAGTTGCTTCCTGGTCTACGACACGAAGATCGGGAATAACTGAACTCTGTTCAGAGGGAGGGAGTTTCAAATTTTACCTCCTGAACATAATTCCGTTTGCGGTAATTAACCACCTCCAACGATTCAAATTTTGAGCTCAAAATTTAAGTTTAACCCTCTAACTGGGTACCTTCCTTCTGAAAAGTTATTCCGAAAGCGTTTAACTCTTATTTTGCGATTCCCTTCAAAATGCAACAGACTTTTTCCTTTCCCCTTTTAGAACTTGGGAGGTCGAACGGGGAAAATTTTACGACCCAGTTCGGTCCCTTTTGAAAGTAAGAACCAAGAGATCAATCGTTTACAGCTAGCTGTTAAGTTGCCTTGGGCAATCTTCTTTGAAAGCGTAGATATCCTCTCTTGATCAATCCTCTTTGAAAGATACGGTGTTTCTTTCTCCTATATGTTCAGTCACAGTAAAATTAAAAACGAAATGAAAGGTAAAAAAAAGGGAAAAAATGAAATAAATAGTATGTTAGAAGTTGAAAAATAATTATATTTTCTTCAAAGAAAATTTATTTTTCTGTCATTTTTTAAAAATTAATATATATATATATATATATATATATATATATATATATATATATATATATATATATTTGGTATTGCGATTTGAACCAGAAAAGGGGCATCCTGTATTCATTTTTGAATATGAGAGTAAGAAAATACGCTCACTTTCCTGTTTTTTAAAAATTAATGAGGTAAAAGAGCAAAGGCCCTATCTCATTTTTAAACAATAACACAATCAATATTACATACAATGATTATATTTATGAAATAAAACCGATCTTTCTCTATTCAGTTATATTTTTAATTTAAAATAGCATAAAAAGGATTTCAATACTTTTAATTTATTTTTAATTAAAATCATATAAAAAAAAAGATATTTTTATGTTAACTGAATATTTTTCGGAAAAAATTTAAATTTTCCTTCCTAGTGTTCTCTTTTTCGAACTTCTTGTATTAAATAAAAATTCCTTTTCTACATCGGCATTTGTGATGGACATAACACACATTCAGTCAATAATTTTCAATTTTAATGGGGGATATACTTCTTCAAAAGCGCATGACAGTACTTCTAGCCATTTTCTACTCAAGTTAAATTTCTTATCTTTCTGTTTCTTTTATTACAAGGAAAAAATGTCACACATCGATAACTACATTTTCACACAATTCAGTCATTAGAAATTCTATTGTGAGAAAAATTCTCCCTAATTAATTTTTTGTCTTTCAAAACAGTACACTTAAAACAATTTTGTTCAGGGAAGTTAACCGACAGTTCCGTATTCATACCAAATTTTAAAAACAAATTTAACACTTGGAAATGTATCCTGTATTAAATTTTTCAGTATACACAAATATTTCCTGCTGTAGGGATGATATAGTATGAGATGTGGTGTGCGGTTGTGAAAGAATGTTTTCGTACGTGTAGACTATTTTTGAAAATTTAAACATCACTGAAGCTGATCATATAACTGCAATTGAGCCTTATTTTTAATATGTGCTGGTATCAAAGTAAAACATTTTACAATATTAAACAGCCTATGGGTTTATACTCAATATCAAACTATTCGCAAAATGGCTTACAACTTCTATTTAAATTGTAAAGAAACTGAAATATAAATATATCTTACTGCAGTCAAAAATATTCATAATATGTAAGTATCCTGTTGCTCCAATTATTTCTGTACATTTTAAAAACTGTAGCTGAATGCAATTTTTTATATTTATAAACGAGGCATAACAGCTCACACAGTCGTAAAAATGTCCTTATCATTTTAAATATACTACTATAAAACGTATATGGATTGTAAGATCAGTTGTAACTTTGGTAATTTTTGATCATGTAATTTTGGACTGATCAAATTTTTAATATAATACACAAATATACATGTTATTATGCAAATACATTTGAAAAATCAAACTTCCTTCTGAAATAAACGTAATTGAAAGAAAAAAATGTTTAAATACAAATGAGTGGAAATACATGTTTATCTAAGGGGTATCCCCAAAGTGAGGTAATCCTCAAACTTAAGACTCATACTCAGAAGCACAACAATCCATGAGGGCCAGGAACTACTGTGCCCCTCATAATACACGTGACCATTGGACGCTGAGGTGCATGAACAGATGTCCCGATTTGGTGGTCTGTCTGAAGAGAGACCTTCAGTGTTTAAGACCCGAAGCAAGCTTGGTACTCATTTATAGACCCAATGTAGCGGGGATGATAGGCAAAGTCGACCTTGCGCAGCCCGTTAATAGAACCCCAGACATGTGGTGTGGAAGCACTATACACTTCCATTCAATCCTATTCGGTAAAAATAAAAATTTAATGTTAGAATCTTATATAAATCCCTAATGAATGAGGGAGTCGAAACTTTTTTTTTCATGTAAACTGTTTAGACGGAAATGGTTAATTATGAACATTTCACAAGTTGCATAAATTAAAATTAACCGTTATAGTTAACATAAATTTTTAAGGGTACAAAAGGTGTATTTCGGCTGCACGAATTAATTTTAAAAGGAATACGCTTACGAAAAAGTAGTACAAATCTATCTAAAGTAGGGTTGGTTACCTTAGATATTGTCAAACACAACAATGTATTGGAAGCCAATTCCACAATTCGTTGTTATAAAAATGTATGGAAAATTACAAGATTTATTTTTGCATTTGTAATTTATATATATATATATATTTTGCCTGGGAGCTTTAAAAGCTAGAGCGGCATCCATCAAAACCGCGGTTCTCTCTCTGTTTTTCCAGATCGCCCCTGACTAAGCCGGCTCTGCCATAGTAAGTGAAAATGGCGGATTTTGTTTGTCAAGATCATTTTATAGCAGACTGCATTTTTCATGTATTTTAGATGGTCGTTTTATATTTTCTACATCAATATCTTAATGTCTGAATTTAAAATTACATAAAATTCTTGACATTCGCATCAATGACCATGATAATTTTTATTAGTATATGAATATGCCATCAAACGATTACATGACTAATATTAACACATTATTTTAACCATTTAATTGATATCAAGTATAACATAACGCACACAAATTTTCTGAACTTTAAAATAAATATTTCGAAAACTACTTCAGATATACTCAAAATTTTTCATTCCTACGCTTTAGCTTCTCAGTTTTACCTCTCTCTCTGTAAGAATTTATTGTAATTGTATATGCATCAAGTTTTTAGTATATTTGTTGCTCTTAGCATGCGGTTTTCAACCGAATTGTATGAAATCTTCGAAATATATTAAATGAATGATTGAATATTAACGTCGCACTGTTCAGCTACACGAGGGCTTTTGGCGACGGACCACGTAATTTTGAACCATGGTCAAGTGACGTGGACGACACCTGAGCTGGCACCCCCTCTCCTAACTACCCCACCACACCAACGGGAGGACGTTTCAGCTCTCGACAGATTTAACGTGCATCGCTGCCCTACACGGCGGGTCTTTAGTGGTACTGGGCTCGAACTCGTGACAAAGCAAGCCACGTTCCGATACCTATACCACTCGGCTACCGCGGCCGAAATATATTAAAAGATACCAAAGAAGCTATATAATAAAAAATTTGAAATTTTTATTATACTCAAACAATTGCTAAAACTTACGGTAAATAATTTTTAACTGCGCGATGCATTTTTCTTTTTTTCGAAATTTCAAATGGAATTTCTAACATAAAATTTCTAGCTTTATAAGGTGGAGATTTCAAAACATATCCAGATTTTAATTACTTATTCAGTTAGCCTTTAAAAAAGATAAATGTTTAGAGGTATTTTGTATAAGTAGATATTTTTGAACAATATATAATTCGAATGTTTTTCAATAGCTCGAATTTAAAATTGATTTTTATGTTTATTTATATGCATAAATGTCTACTGTAAATGTTTCCGTATATTTTTGATTACCATTTATTCAAACATTCAAGTTATAAAAAAATGTGTGAAAATCTTCATTCATGTTGTCTTTGATGTAAACTGAAGTTCAAGCACTTAAAATTCAAATATAATTCGGTGTATTTTAACAATATATAACCAGGCACTGTACTTAAACTTCCCTGAACACTTAGGCTTTTAAATCTAAAAAAAAAAAAAACTAATAAATCTTAATTAGTTTTTTTTTTTCGTTATTATTTTTATCAAAGTGTAAGAAAATGTTTCAAATGATTTGATGAAGTTTAAATTTATTCATTTTTAGTGGTTGGAAAATTGAAAAGGTTCCAAATTTTAAAGAGTTTGATGTTTTATTAATTTTTTCGGTATCTTATAATAAAATAATCATGTTACAAAAACTGAAAGCTTTGAATAAGAAAAATGAAGCGAAAGAGAATATACTTAAAAAAAAGATATAATTTGTCTAACTATATAAAATAGCAGATTGACATGACACGCCCCAACTTGTTACAGTTTGAAATTAATATGAAACCAAAAGGGAATTGTAACATATTTTACTTATGCGCTGGGACTTTTGGAAACTTTTAAAATACAAGCTAGCAAAGAAACACACACTTCTTGGGTTGTAAAGAAATTTCTCCCCGATTTTTTACTATTGGGGGTGGGTGTCAAAACACGGGGTTCCTTGCGAGCCATAAAACTCCTGCTGTGTTGCTTCCTCCGTCCCTCATTATCTTTCAAGATGTTAAACCTTAAAAGGGGGAAAGGATTTCAGAAAAGTGTGGCTAATCCGCTCTTGAAAACATTACTTGAAGGCAGAAAAATCCGTGCAGTCCATTTTCGAAGCCTCTCAAGTAGGGCGGAAAAAAATCCGTTCTGTTCAGTTGGAGGGTTAATTCTAAGCTTTTGAAAGAATTTAATGTGATGCAAAAAATAACGGTAAAAAATAGTTGTTTGATACTCCAAAGTCTAAAAGCGCCCTCTATCGACATTTTTTAGCTTTACCTTAAAATTTATTTTTCAAGAAAATACTGACAAAAAGAATAATTTTAGCGAAAACTGCTAGCGAATGGATCCATTTTTCCGTTTTTATAATCATTTGAAATTTCGGACCCTAAACTTTGATGTCACCTATCTCCTTCGGAAGCCGTTTGAGACCTAAGTTTCCTATTTACTATTGTTTGTCTTAATGTGTACAATCACACTTTAAGGCTTTACCGCAGAGCTTAGATACACCCTGTATATCGGTGTGAACGTGTATTATATTTCTTATATCAGATTGTATTTTACGTTGTAATTATTTAAAATTGCAAATTATTTTATTAAATTGATAATTATTTTAAATATTTTATTTTTCATTTTTCGCATTATGCTCACAACCCCCTCCCCAAGTAGGGTTATCACGCCCACCTGGGGGCGTATAGTTTGAGAAACGCTGCAAAAAAGATTTTATTTCGAGTTTTCAGAAGAATTTAATAACAATATACATGACACACAAAATATGATTTTGGGAAGAAAAGCCAAGTGATTTACATAATAATTTAGCCGATAGCGAAACGAATATTTGATAATTTAGATATAAAAATGAAAGAGAATAATTGGGTTTTTATAAAAACTAAACATTGCACACGTTCTCTGTAATCTTATAATTTTCTCCCTCCATCTTTTGCGCCCTAGGCATGTGCCTAAGTGGAAAAGCGAGCCTGATTCACCATTGCTTTTAGGAACCAGGTGAACTAGACTGGTGCAACGCGCTTGACTGCACCTTTTCTTCCGCAGTTCAAGAAGGAAAGGAATAGAAGCAATTAAAGAACGACCTGAATATGTTTCTCCTTTTGTCCCAGTTGTCTAACACTTGCACTTCGGGCCCGAAAGTGCCCAGCTCAAATCACTCTGCTCCCAAGGCTACCAATAGCGAATGCCGAAATGGGGATCCAGCACTTGAACACTAGATGACAGTAAAGCCTAATGTATTACTATTTGATTATTCATTCATTCCACGGAAAGTCAAACTGGGACATTCCCAATAAATCACAATAAAGTAATCTTGTACAAGCAAATTCTGGGCCCCGTAATAACATTTATTGCTTCCATCTGGGGCGCATTAGCCACCAGTCACATGAAGAAAATTCAAATTGTACAAAATAAACCATTTCGTATCATAACCAAATCACTTTGATGCGTTAGGAATGATGTGATACACAACGGCCTTAACATGGAGCCGATATCTGATTAAATGACTAGGCTAGCTAGACATATTTTTAAATGTATTAAAACTTATGACAATCCAATTATCAGAGCATAAACATTGTTCACTTATCCAAACCCTAAACTTAACTATGCATACTCATCGACGAAGCGGACTCCCACTTAAGTCCCCCTAAAACAACAATTAACACTCCTACACCCACGCAAACAACACATTCAGCTCCTAAACGTATCCAGACCGGGTCAATTGGGTTGAAATGTCACGGACCATTCCCGTCCTGATTGATTGCTTCGGCAATCCCCTTCGTCTTCCTGCGCTCTTCGAACCTGCTGGTGCGTCCGCTTCGTTGGGCCGCCATGCTTGGGCTTACTTCGTCCATCCCCGTTTGTGCGGGAGTTCTTGATTTGTATTTCTTTGGTTCATGGTTGTACTGTTTCTCCCATTCTCCTGGGTAAAAGCGCTCCCTTGCAGTTACCCGCGAGATCTAACTTACGTAGCCAATAAATCACATTAGTGATTCAAAAGGTAGCGGTGCACGCGTCCCCTAGATCCACCATTTCAACAAGAGACTGCCCTCAATGTCAATGGAAAAACGTTCCAACGACACTCAAACTTACCGGAGATATATATGTATTGCAGTAATGGCTGGAAAAATAACCTTTTCTAAGTATCACTCAGAAAGTTCACCAACATAAAAAGCAACCTTCTTCTCTAGAAAGGGGGGTATGCATCGACCCCTTCTTCCTCAAGTTACATAGGACAGGAATAAAAGCGCTTAAAATAATCAGTTTTACCATTAAGCATCTTTGGAACTGAAATATAAAAATATAAAATAATAATGAACGTTTAAGAAATTACCTGCTACGTCCTGTGCATACACCCCGATACAATATAAGTGATTCCAACGTGTACGATCTATACCATCTTATGAGAAACCCATGTCAAATATATCACAAATTGCTTAAAAATCAGCACAAAAAAAAGTTGCTCAAAGAAAAATATGGCACATAAAAAAACCCCTCATAAAAATAGATTCGTCTCATTGCTGTGAAAAATGTACGCTCATTCTAAGGTATATTTGAAAGTGTTGCGAAATTTATGCTGGGTTACATTTGTATATTAAATATTCAAATTCATACAAACATTTGCACATTTAATATTATATTAAATTTGCATAGTTAACATGTTAAATTAAAATAAATTATATAAAATATGTAATTTATAAGTGCTTCAAATTTTAGCTAAAATAAAAATTAGTCCGAGAAAAAAATAATACACTCCTCAAAAAAAAAAGAAGATATTTTTAAAAAATTAAACTTGGGGGAAGAGGAGTACTCTCCCTGTCCACCGGACTTCAGACCACACACACACACAATCACCATTTACTCATTGCTCAAATTGTAGAACTGTAATTTGTAACAATATATATAATACTGAGCAGAACTCATGGCCTTTTTAATATTGTTCTAGTATGTCAGATAAATAAATTTATATCATCTCCAAAATTTTTTTTTCTGTATAGAGGGGAGAGAAATAAAAAAATTAGTTATATATATTCGCGTTGGTCCTTGATAAACGCATTTGTTTAGGGAGAAATCAATGGAGATTTACCTTCACTATATAACATATGAAATGGTTGAAACTAATGAAGATTTGTTTTACCAGTCATTTCGCGTTTATAGGAGTTGAACTACTTTTCCCGAAATCCCGGTGTCCGAAAAGTAGAGTTAAATTTTCTATTACACCCAAATCTTTTTACACGATTTTGAAATAACAAACAGTGCATGAATTTAACGAATTATTATTCTTTTACACGAATTTTTTGTTCCAGCACGAATCCCTTAAAAATTTGGAGATTCGTGACAATTTGATGAGGACAATTTGTTTGAAATCATGACACTTTATGATAATAGAAATATCGATAGTGACGAAGTCGAAGGTGAAATTCAGCTGTTAACAGCTGATCAAATTCTAGATATCTTGAAATTTGTTTCAAGTATGGAACAGCATTTTCTTACTCATAATGTACACATAGAGCGTGTGTATTAAAATTTCAACATAATATGAAGTTTTGAGTATCAGGATTTCACAAAGAATTATATATATATAAGCAACTTCTGGTACCAAAAATAGCCGCTAATAAAAGACTTTGTAACAACAACAACAAAGCCAACGGAGGCTGTTAATAACGAACGAAATTCTTCATTCGAACCAACTCGACTGTTGTGTTTGACATATCTAAGACAGTGGCGTAACGTACATCCCCGCATTGCGAGGGAGTCCAGACTTCAGGGGGCCCAAAGTCTGATTGACGTCAAGTTCTTACCGTTTGTGAGATCCGGCTTGTATAAATCCTGACTTTGCAGGGGGAGGCTAACATTCTCCATTACGCCACTAATCTAACACATCTACTACTGATAACATTTTTAATCCAGTTCATAACAAACGAGCACGCTTGTTATCAAGTAGCGATGAATAGTTTTACTTAGTAGTTTTATTCCCAATTTCAATTTGAATTTTTATATTATGTATGTACTTAAAGAACTGGAAACATCTGTATCCTCATCCATATTTTACAGCATATTTTTATAACTTTTGATAAAATAACTTGCATGTATCTAAAATCTGCCTAGGGGCTAAATTTGTTCAAGTCTGGAGTTGAAAAAACCGATTCTCCCAACTTCCTCACCACTCCATTGAGGTTTTGCAGCTGCTTCATGGAACATGCAGCACACACACACAAACTTTATTAAGGTATATGACTACCGAAAATTCGCCGTTTTGGATGAAAATTTTAGAAATTTCTTTTATGTTTTTATTTTATAGCTCATAAAATTAAGATTCCAAAAACACTCTATTTTGGTTGCTACGATATTTAGAAGCAGTTATAGCCTAATTAGTAAATTGGAAACGTAGTTTACAAAACCGGAAGTAGATCCATTCACAAAATATTTTTAAGGTATCCGACTACGTTCGAACCGTGATTTTATAAATGCGCATAAATGGATAATTTTCATGATATTTAGTGTCACTTAGATTAGAATACATGTATAAAATGGTTTTAAGGATATTTTCAAAATTTTTTTTTTAAATACAATATTTCGGCAAAATGTTCTTCTTTTGTGGAAAATGCTTCTACTATAATAATATTTTGCCCGTATATAGCTCAGACCTTTGTACAGAGGCTCAACTATGATTTTTGAAAAATTCACATTATTTTCAGTGTTACAACCAATTAAAATAATTATCGGCGTTTTTTTCTTAAAATTTCTCCCCTCTGTTATCGTAAAACTTGGATAAACCCACTTCTAAGTTATATATTTCAAAAATTCTAGTTGAACCTCTGTAGAGAGGTCTGAGCTATATACAGGCAAAATCTGACTATAATAGAAGCATGTTTTACAAAAGGAGAATATTTTGAAAATGGGTCATTCTATGTTCATTTTTTGACAAAATACTGTACTTAAATAATTTTTTATTGTAATACTACTTTTAAACAATTTTATATAGATTTTCCAATCTAAGTGACACTAAATATCATAAATATTATCCATTTATACGCTTTTGCAAAATCAAGGTTCCGAACGTAGTCGGATACCTTAAGATATTGAAATTTTCAAAACATGTTTTATTTAGTTCCATCTGTAATTTGAATCAAAATCTAATCTCTGTGTATATATTTATGTACTTTATTGTTTTTTATGAAAAAAATTTATCAATTTTTAAAAAAAATCCTGTTTTTGCATAAAATTTGGCATATTTAAAAAGCTTTCAAAAGTATTCCAAATATTTTAATTCCTAATACATATAAAGATGTTATTCAGTTACTGTATAAATATTATTTGCATACATTTATTAGAATTTTGTGTAACTGCAATTTTTCATCAAAACATTACTAAAAACAATTCTTATATTTTATAAAACTCTCCAGAAAACAGCATAATTCTTGAAAAAATGTCCGAAATAGTTAAATCTGATGCTAAGGAGAGCATAACCTATAAATATGGTTAGTTTAAAAAAGTACCATTAGTAGAAAATTTTTTTATACTGTATAAAAATCCTTAAACGCATTTTCTGAGAAATTATAATTTTCAATTTTTTGTTTTACGGTAAAGTTTACTACAGGATTTTTTTTTTTTAAAATATTAAATCGAAATTTTCAGAAAATGTGTTATTTAGTTTTACTTGTGTTCTAGACTATAATCTAATATCTCTGTGTATATTTATGTATTTTATTGCACTTTTTCTGAGAAATAACATTAGTTTTTAGTAAAAATTGAGTTCTTGCATAAAAAAGAACATTTTTCAAAAACTCTCATAAGTATTACAGATCTTATTGCTCTAAACACAGATAATACTAGTGTTATTTAAGTACTGCATAAATATTATTCGAATGTATTAATTAGAATTTTTAACACAAGGCTTACCTTAACTGCAATTTTTTTACTATAATTTCACTCAAAATATCCAATACATCTAAAATTATATTTAATTTTGTGGAAATTGCACTTGAATTCTTAGTTTTATGCCCCATTTCAAATAGAAAAGGATTTATTTAATTGAAAATTTATATATTACAAAAAAGTGCTCCGCGCGCGCGAATTTAATCACAAACCTTAAACCAAATATTTGGTGAAATCAAATCCCCTACATGCAATTGGACTTTCTCAAGGAAATATTGTTTCAAAATAGTTATGACTGGTTAGAAATTCTATCATTCAAGAAAGAATTTTAATTGAATGCAGCTAACTTTTTCTAAAAACGGCATTATATTTTATATGGAGCATGTATTAAAATGCATACTGAACTTAGGTCAAATGACGAGGATGAGAAAAAACTATTTAGAATCAAGTAATATAAACACTCATTTACTCATTTTTAAGTCCTCTCCCCATGTCATTTTTAAAAAATTATCTGCAATTTTATTCTTCATGTGTGGAAGATACTTTATTTTTTTTTATCTTTTGTAAGGTAATTTTTTAGATTAATTAAAATTTGTTGTTGTTTCTAATATCACCTGTCTGATTGTCAGATTAAGGCCCACGAAATTCATTGTTGCAAAGACCTACATGCACTCCTGTCGTAACTTTGAGCACCAAACAGGTGACAACACGATTCGGCTCGGTTCCTCCTTTATTTTGAGAGAGAACATCCTAGAGCTTGTAAAGGGCCTCCCAACTCCCTTCCTCTTCCACCAACCTCACGAGAGGGCTTGACGGCTATTTAGAGTACCCTCATTCCCAATGGCGTAGCTAGTTTTGAGTGGGCCCCGTATCAAAAATCCCTCGGGGCCCTTTTTAGAAAGAAAGCCCTGTTATTGGTAATGTAACTACACATATTGGGGCCCCGTATCATTGATACGGCGGTAGCTATGCCCCTGCTCATGCCGCAATTGCACTATACACTCAAACATCCATGCCTTCGAACCCATGTATTCGAACCTATGTCCTGCGGCACATTAGGCAGCGTCACTAACCACTATACCGGATGGGTGGCCATCATTACTTTTTATGTCTTTATTTTTCGAAATACCGTATTTATTTAAATGTAAGCCGCGGTTTTGTCTAATATTGGTGCTATTGAAAATCGTGTCCGGCGTAGAATCAAATGTGGAAAAAAAATCATTGGATGAAGGAAATTGAACATGATGCAGTCTGTTAGAGCTAGGGTTTCTTTCCCGGGAAATCATAAGATTTCTATACTTTACATATTCCCGGGTATTATATTTCGTTCATGGGAATCTTAGGGACTAAAACACGCTGGAATAGTTTGTTGGCAATGCTTGAAAGATTTTAAGAAATAAAGTCAGCAATTTTAATAGCATTTATTGACATTAAAGAAGAACAAATGATGTCCAATGTAGAGTTTGAAACTGTGAATACAATTATGCAGGCTTAAAGCCAGTAAAAATTGGCTTAGAAATATTAACAGTGGTGTAGCGACGGGGGAGGGGAGTTGGCCATGGCCTAGGGCGGCGGCAAGCACCACGATATTTAAATTCAAAAAATATTTCTAATTCCAAATCGTGCCCGCGCTGACACAAGCCAAGTGGATCCACGTTGATGCGACAGGGTGGAGCGGGGTGAAGTCATAGCACATAAAAGTCATAAAATTTTTACGACTTTGGTCTTTCGTACAATTGTATGCTCCAGGGGCGGAGCTAGGGCTGGACAGACCGGACGCTTGTCCGGGGCGGCATTTGGACCGAATTTTTATACGAAAAAAATTTTGATGAAATTATTTTCTAAGGTATTAAATGTATATTGGATAGGTATATAAAGGTATATTGGTAACGTGGAGTATTATTATTACATTTTGGACTGAATTGGAAAGTCGATCGTTGCTCGTTAAATTTGCAACGGTTATATCTCTTAAAAAATAAAAATTGTATAACGTGGCGATTTGACATTGCAAGTGTATGGACACCCAACCCGGGATACAAGTAGAAATGCTTATCTTAACAAGATTTTCACTGCATTGATATAAAAAGGATGCCGGGAAATCGTCACATTTCAGTACTTTTTTGTATCCCCGGGAATGATATAAACACGAATGATCAACCAGATATTTTGTACTGGACTAGGGATTTCAACTGCGACTACAAATTTTAACTGACCCTACTGTGGCAATGTGTGATCGTTCTCCCCGAACTTTCCTGATAGAGGAATTTTCATTACTCCAGCAGTAGGGTAAGCGTGTAATAAGAGAAAAGTAACACCCACGAAGAGTCGAGAATTTTTTAGCTTGTCGTGGGTAAGAGTAAAACCTTGAAACTTTTTGGTCAAATCAGTTCCTGTCTATCGAATATCACTTCGTGAACTAAAAATATTTAGTTTTTAAAGAAATCGCAATTCGCAAATTTAGTTTTTAAAGAACCTATCAGCACGACCAATCTGTTCAAAGTTCCGAGATCTTGATTTATATGTGGATAACTTAAGTATTAATGCTTAGAACTATTTATATAATTTTTCCAACCATTTTTCAATTTTATAATTAATCCGCCCATGTGCTAAGAAAATGCGTGCTTTACTGACAGTATTAGAAGCAAAACGAGAGGAATTCGTTGATGACGCTTTGATACATGCTAAAAGTTTATGTGAAGAGCTTTTAATTTCTTTTGATCCCCAAGACGAATCAGAAGGAAGCATATATTTGGCGATGGAAGTAAAGATTTTCAGTTATCGTACGAAGATGACTTGAGGCGAACAATGTTTTTATTAATAGACAGAGTAACTGCTGAAACTCGAGAAAGATTCCAACAGTTGCAGAATCTAGTGCAAAAATATGCTTTTTTAAGGTCTGAAGTGACATTGAAGATGGACGAACTTATCTTGGATCAAGCTCCTCAAGACATTAAAAAATTCCAACTTGATCGCGAATGTTTACAAGTTTTCGTAGCTGCAAAAGAACCAGGCTGTAAAAAAACTCATTAGGTCCGGCTCTCTGGGTTTTTTAAAATATATTATTGAGTCCAAACTTCAAGATGTCTTAACAAACATTGTTATAAAGTTGAGAACTTTTTTAACATTTTCCATCAGTAATGCCATTTGCGAGAGAAGCTTCTCTAAGCTAAGATTAATCAAAAATTATCTCAGATCGACTATGTCCACGTTAAAGCTAACAATATTCTGGCAGCTGAATATGACGTGCATATTGATATTGACAGCTGTATAAAAGATTTTCTCTGAAAAAAACACGAAAAGTGCATTTTTAATCAATAAAAGAATTTAAAGCTGCTTTTACTTTCACTAATTTTCTTGACTAATAATTAAAATAGAGGGGTGGTAAATTTCCGGTCGGCCCCAGGCAGCGAAAGCTCACGCTACGCCACTGATTCAGAATTTGCGAAAAATATAAAATATTCTCTATTCCAAAGAATTAATGAGACACGCGACTTTAATTTAATAGGATTAATGTAATTCTTGAATTTGGGGAGAAAATACGAAGCAGCTGCAGTCAATATTTCACGATTGTCTAATAAAATTTGTTTGGTTAGGCAAGCCCGAATGAGATAAGGGCAAGACTTTTCCGCGATGAAGAGGAATCAATATCCAACTCTTCGCACACAGAAGAGGACATAGAAGTTTTGAAAGAAAACCTCTGACTGTGGATGAAAAATTAAAGAAAGTAATTTACTCTGAGATAAAAGTTTTATATTGTTCAACCAAGAAAAGTACCAGTTTCAACAAAATCATGTAACAAGAGATGCAGTTGTTTGACTCAACTGAAAATCCATTACCAAACATTATAAAACTATGTGACACTAAAAACAATTCCTCCAAAGTCAGTTGAAGATGACAGAGCATTTTTGCTGCGTATTGATCGTCACAAAGCTTAGAACTAGGCTGAGTGATAAAAGTATAAATTGCTTATGCTTTCTGAAATCCTATTTTAACAAGGAACAATCAATTAATCATATAATTTTTGTATTTTTTAGCTCATTATATTAGGTTGGGGTAAAAGAAATCCATTGTTTTTCGGTAGATGGCTGTAGTGTCGATATCTCGTGAAGTATCGATCCAACAATTTCAAATTTATGCTTGTTGTCATGGTGACATTTTACACTGAAAAATTCTTTGCTATTTTTTGTTTGGTCCATTAAGTTGTGAGTTACATGGTGTTAAAAATAGAAGTCAACAAAGAGAAATTCGGTACATTTTACAGTTTTTCTTTGATAAAGGCGAAAATGCAAGCCAGATGGCTAAAATTGTGAATGGTGTACATGGTGCCGATACCGTAACAGCTAATTATGTGCAAATTTAGCTTCGCCGATTCCATTCAGGCATTTTTCATGTTAAAGATGCACCTCGAAAAAAGGCAAGCCCGTCGTCGAAAATGTCGATAAAATCACATAAATAATCGAATTTGACCGGCTTGTTAGTAGTCGCAGCATCGCCAGGAGCTAAAGATCGACTATAAAATAGTTTTAAACCATTTGCGCAAAGTTGGATTCAAAAAAGAAGCTCGATGTTTGGGTGCCACACCAATTAACACCAAAAACATGATGGATCGAATTTCCATCTGCGAAGCCTTAGCCAAACGGAATGAAATGAACCCATTGCTTAAGCAGAGGGTGACTGAGGAGGACAAATGGGTCCCTTAAGACGAAACTGTGCGAAAATGATCGTGGTCAAAGCGTGGTGAAGCAGCTCAAATGGTGGCCAAGCCAGGATTAAAGACCAGGAAGGTTCTACTGTGTATTTGGGAGACTGGAAACGAATAATTTATTATGAGTTGCTTTCGTATGGCCAAACACCAAATTAAGATCTCTACTGTCAACAACTGGACAATTTCAAGCTAGAGATTGACCAGAAATGGCCAGAATTGGCCAACAGAAGATGTGTTGTGTTCCATCAGGACAACGCCAGGCCACACACATCTGTAGTGATTCGCCAGAAACTCTGGGAGCTTGATTAGGAAATTTTAATGCATCCACCATATAGTCCGGGCCTGGCACCAAGCGATTGCCGCCTTTTTTCTCGCATTGCAAACTTCCTGAGTGATAAGAAGTTCAGATCAAAAAAAAGATTGAGAAAATCGATTACTATAGTTTTTCGCCAATAAGGACCAAGACTTCTATGATAGAGGCATTATGAAGCTGACTTTAAAATGGCAACAAATTATACAAAAAAACGGTGCATATTTCCCCAATTTGGAAAATCCAAAACATGTTAAATAAAGTCTTGAATTTCATGCAAAAATGATCATTTCTTTTTCCACACAACCTAATATAAATAAGTATTAATTTTGGAATTTATAAATATCCTTATTTTATATAATTTTATTATTGGTTTTATTTAAAAATAACTTGTTTTTATATTTTTTTGAAATTTTGGTGTATTCCCAGGATTGGAAAAACCCTGGAAATCAGAAACCCTAGGTAGAGCATTGCAGGTCCATGTATGTATTTAAAAATTTAATGTGGGTAAAAATAAATTTATTTTGTACTTTTTATTAGTTCTCATTTTAATTTCTTCAATTGAGTTAATATTGGTTACAGACAGGGACCTCTTAAGACGATTTGAGGCACTGAGTTCTTACACTTACACAAATGCAGGCCTTACGTATGATTCTTAAAAGTAGACAGTACATAGCATACGTAGTCAAAAATTTGTGTAAACAATAACCCGAAACAAATAAATGTGCATAACTTAAACTCGCACAAACCAACTGGACCGAATTCCGCCTTTTTGACAAAATGAGTAATGCTAGTGTAGGGTAATAGGGGCCTAGGCCTATACTTGGACGACCGTTATCACATGTAGCCTGGATATAGATCAACATTTTTACACTATTTTTTTACAAAAAGTGTTGATAACCTGGGGTGTAGCATAGAATTGATGGTAGGCTAAATTCGAATAAATACGGTTATTTTAGTTGCTGTACGCTTTCTGCATCTTGGTAGGTTCTGCAGTTACACACTTAACAGGTTTCACACTTTTCAAAGCATTCATCTGCGAAGAGTGGCTAACGCTCCTGGGTTGGTCAGGAACGAAGTCTTGCATAAAGATCTATTAGTTCCCCTGCTCCTTGATTTTATTAAAAAACAGAAAGTATTCTTTACCAGCTCCCCAGATACCAAATGAACCCATCCGGGAAATCCCAAACTACGATAATATCGATCCTGGTTCTGTGAATAGGCCTAGAGCCGTCATTAATCAAACGTATCATCTGTTTCTATTGAAAAGAATGAGGATTTCTTGATACGTCTTGGGAAATAAATACCTTTTCAAAATTTTTATTCAAAATATATATTTCCCTGTTGTTTTCCTATGTAAGACTTCAAATCCAACAATTCTCTCTCCCACACTATTTGCAAGCTTTTTGCACTTGAATAGATGTGGCAACTCACTCAAATATGTTTTTCTTATCTTTCTTCCTTTTAAAAATCTATTACATTGAAGTAGTTACTTTAAAATTTTCTTCCTTGAAGAACCGCATGTACTGGAATTAAGAGGCGACGAGTATATAACGGGGCATTATACATTAAATCCACTTTGAAACACATTTGCTTTGAAGTTTTCTATCCTTACTTCGTATCTGTTATCCCTGTAAGCCTGTGAAATATCGGTTGCCTTGGAGATTACGTCTCAGAGAACTCCAAAGGCGCTGATCCTGTTATGAAGAGCCGCAAATATTATAGACTGGGAGTATGCTCTTCCCCTTCCCCTCTCCTCCAGCTATAGCGCTGCATTTAAATTACGATGGGTTTTTTTGTTTACATTTATAACTAATTTCTCTCACTTTTCTTATGTTTGATTAATAGGGCTTAATCTTAATGCACAACGTAATTGCATATCCATTGGCGTTCTCCAGTAGTTATAGTTCGCTATGACGTTTGAGGTCAATGGCATAACGGAGAATATTAGACCCCCTCCCTCTGCAAATAAGGTTTTGTGCCCTAAGCCTGACTGATGCCAAGTGCGGCTTAGGACCCCCTAGAATCTTGGCCCCACCCCGCGATGCGGGTGTTTACTTTATGCCACTGTTTACGGTCATTAGGTTGCAATGAAATCTAGAATTTTAATTCTGCGTGGATTTTCTTTCTAAAAACTAAACATAATGAGTTTTTGCATTTTGAAACTCAAACTCAATGGAGAAAATTTGTAGACAAGTGGCGCCAGGATGAAATCCCGTGCTCCGTTGGTAAACAATTACACGAGCTTCGCTTTAGTGAGGGAAATTCCTATCCTTTAGCTGTTTACACCTTTTGCGTGAACTTTATATCTTAATATTTATTTGTTATTATTATGTTGATGCATTATCCTAGTTTAATAATTAGATAGGAAGTTATTTTAATAATTTTTTTTTGGTATTATTATTATTTTTTTAGTACATTTCTGTTATTTAGTGTTAGGGTGCCAAGCCTGTTGATGGCAGTTACTTTTATGTTTGTTTATATATTTATTTTGTTCTAGTTTATTTTGCAGTATATTTATATTTAGTTAGTTATTTTTCAGTTTATTATTATGTTTGTTTTCATACAAGAATAGCTTACAGTATAGAATGAAGACTATTGATATTGAAAAACTTCTCACACAGGTAGATAGTGTATCACTCCATCAAATTCATAAAATAGTTGTAATTTCTAAGAAACATGTACACACATATGAAATGGTCCCATAATGAAGTATTAATGCTTATACCATTCATTGTCTGATTCCCTTAGTAATTACCAGCTACAAATGTTTAATCTTTTTTAAGATAGGCTATCTCTATAATTTCTCATATAGAAGAGCATGGAAAATGCAATAACATGGAATGCATGTAAACACAATTTTGGAAATGAATTTAAAATAAAATTCATCATTAACATGGATATTTTTTTGTTTATTTAAAAATTTTAACATCTATTTCTAATGTTTAACATGATGTTTATAATATGTTATACTATATATCAATTATTGTACTCAATTTCTTATATCTTACTGATAATATCTAATAAAATACTCTGGAAATATTACGAATGGCTTTTTAAATTTATTTACAACAAAAAAGTAAACAAAAAAAGTTTATTTACAAAAAGTATTAAATGTCATTGAAACATAAATAGATAAAAAAAAAGGCTCTTAAAAAGAGAAAATGATTTCTCTCTCTCTCTTGAATTACAGATAAGAGAGATAACTAATAAGAGAGAGATAACTAATGAAAAGTCAAATTATGTAGAATTTCTAATATTTTCAATATATTCAAACTGAAAATATCTCATTAGATTTATGAAGTAAAATGTTAAATTTTAGAACCCCTAATGATTAGGCAATTAACAGTAAACAAAATTAAAAAAATATTTGTTTCTTAAAAGTTTCTGCGAATTTTATTTGAGCCTATCAAAATTAATTTAATCAAATAAAATGTGAAATATATCACACATAGGAACCAGAAAGCAAAAGCATGAAAATCTGCATTACATTTGCAGGTTATCTACAAAAATTTTCATATTGTTTTTGAGAAATTTTATATGAAAATTAAATGAACTATCGCGGGGACTTTGAAATTTCAGACCTTAAAAAACTGCCACAGTTATAAAATCCACGTCTATACAATCAACTTTCAAAATTTACCAGAAACAAATTAGAATACCGAAATCGTGCAAAGTTTAGAAAAAGTTTTGAGTAAAAGAAATACATGTATTAAATGGAAATGTACAACGAAAATATTTTTTGTAAAATATCTCGATACACTTTTTCATGTCCTAAAAACACAATAAGCCTTTTTTATAATATTTATTCATAACTGTAAAATTATACGTTAAATACTGAAGCTTATATTGTAATTATATTTATTTTTAAGCCACCCTAATATTCCTTACCCCGACTTTTATTAATAAATATATACATTGCATATGCTAATAATAACATCAAATGAAGGGGATGGAAACATAAACCATAAAATTGACAAATGATTTTTTTTTTTTTTTTGAATTTCATACTAACTATAAAATTTCTACAATCTATCCCTCCAAAATACACAAAGCATTATTTACTGAATAATGGGAATATTTGCTTGTTATGCTTGAATTTTCTCCCCTAGTATTTCAGTATTTAGAGATTGAAAATAATAATTTTCTATAAAATATACAGAGTGTTTTTTTCAGGTATAGAAGTTTAAGTTGGCAATTCTTTCCATGATGGCGACCGATTTAACAGCTGTCAAGTGATTTATTCTCAGTTTGATTTGGCAATTCCTCATGAATAGACTCACGCCTGAACAACGCCTTCAAATTGTGCAATTTTATTTCGAAAATAATGGTCGATTTTCATAAGCGAATTTTGTTTAGCGATGAAGCGCACTTCTGGTTGAATGGCTAAGTCAACAAACAAAACTGCCGCATTTGGAGTGAAGCTGATCCACAAGTGTATGTCGAAACACCGTTACATCCAGAAAAACTGACTGTTTGGTGCGCTTTATGGGCTGTTGGAATCCTTCTTCAAAAACGATGAAGGCCACAAAGTTACAGTCAATGGTGATCGGTATAGAGCCATGATTACTAACTTTTTCATTCCTGAATTGAACAATCATGATGTCCAGGAGCTGTGGTTCCAACAAGACGGCTCAACCAGGCACACAGCTCGTGTCACAATCGATTTATTCAAAGACACGTTTGGTGACCGCCTAATTTCACGTTTTGGACCTGTGAATTGGCCTCCAAGATCTTGTGATTTAACACCTCTAGACTATTTTCTGTGGGGCTATGTAAAGTCATTGTGTCTATGTGGATAAGCCACAAACGCTTGACCATTTGGAAGACAACATTCGCCGTGTTATTGCCGATATACGGCCGCAAATGTTGGAAAAAGTCATCAAAAATTGGACGTCCAGATTGGACTACATCCGAGCCAGCCGTGGCAGTCTTATGCCAGAAATCATATTTAAAATGTAATGCCACAAGATTATCTTTCGAATAAAAAAGAATTCATGTCAATTGAATAATACATCGTTGTTTTATTGCAATTTAAAAAGTTCTATACCTCTCAAAAAAACACCCTTTATAATGTACACTCACTTCCATAAGTATAGCACGAAGATGTAAAATGCAAAAAAATCAACAAAAACTGCTTTGATTGACACAAAATTTGGCAGTAAAGTAGCATATATATTTACATATAAAACAGAATCAATAATTATATACAGAAACGAAACCAATATTAAATTTTTGTAAGTTATCAGATAATGTCATGCTGGAGACTTAAACAGAATTATATATAAAGTGAAAATAAACAGCATAAAATGAAAAAAAGGACATTAATAGGGTATGTGATCCTCCCTCATCTGTAAGCAAAGTTTACACCTTCTGACCATGCTTTCAATTAGGTGGTCAACCACCGTAGAATTAAGCAATCGTCATTCTTCTTGTAGAGCAGTTTTCAGCTCAATAAGAGTGGTTGAAGGTGGGAAACGTGAAGATACAGCACGGCCGATAGCATCCCAAAGATTTTCAATGGGAAGAAGTTCAGGCGAATATGCTGGCCGCGCCATATGCGCAATCCCTTCACTCTTCAGGTAGTCATCGACGATGTCAACTCTATGGGGACGTGCGTTATCGTCCATTAAAACAAAAAGTAGGGCCAACTGCTGCTGCTCACAATGGGTTCTAGGACTTAATCTCGATACCGGAAAGCCGTCACAGAACCCCGTTTAAAGATGTGCAGGTGAGTGCGGTATCCTAATGAAATCCCTGCAGACAGCATAATACTTCCACCTCGGAATGCGTGATGTTCGGTGATGTTTTGGGGCTGATTGCGTGTTCCTTGTTTACGTCCTATCCTTATACGCTTGTCATCTGGCTCCAGAACAAATCTTGATTCATCAGTAAACGTGACATTGCCCCATTCAGACACATTCCAATTTCCTTGTTCCCGGCACCACTTTAATCATGCCCCTCTTGATTGGACGGATAGAGGAACACAAACTCGAGTTACACGGACATACATTTCATTCATATGTAATCTTCGGCGTACAGCAGCTGCAGATATAGCCTTACGAATGGACGCTGTAATCATAAATGTCACACGTGTGGAGGTCACTCTGCGATTCCGCTTGACTAGAATAGCAATATATCGATCTTCCGCGGGGGTTGTAACCCTTGGGCGACCACCTACGGGCATTCGGACAACTGTCTGTGTGGTTTGGAATTGTTTCCATTAACGTGAAATTAATTACAGAATGATGAACGCCGAAGAAAAGAGCAACATCTGTGATCGACTGTCCTGCTTCAATGCGCCCCACAGCACGCCTGCGCTCAGAATCTTCCATTCGCTTTCTGGAAGTCATAGTAACACGTATGTCTTGAAAACAAATTGTATGAAAGTTTTGCACACCTTCTATCAGTACTTACAATCAACTTCTGTAACCCTTCATAAAGCTTGTTTCTTATACCACTGCCCTTTTTGCATATTTTTTGACATAAAAGTGCGATTGGCTGCTACCTAACATATTTGCATACTTCCATTTACCTCTGCAGCGAATTGAATCCTCTTCATTTCAGATTGGCTTCCGGAAATGAGCATTTTCCTCTCCGTGCTTAACTTTTGGAAGTGAGTGTATTTACTCAAGTTTAACCTATACTTAAAATTCAAATGAATATTTTATTTCACTGTAGAACAGTTATTTGAGGAAAATGAATTTCATGTTTACACAATGTAATGCACATATAATACTTTATATATATATATATATATATATATATATATATATATATATATATATATATATATATATATATATATATATATATATATATATATATATATAAATATAAATATATTGTACAATATTATGAAGGATTTACGAATATTTGAAAATGTTTATAATAAAAACATTCTCTATACATTTGACTGTCTGATTTACTTAGTAATTGTCCTTTAAAAATGTTTGGAATTTTTTTAGAAATGATTGTCTAAAGTAATGAAAGAAAATTTAATTTCACTATTAAATTTAAGAAATGAATCATATTAATAAATCATTTTTAGGACATATTCAATGTGTAATGTGATTATCCATTATTACGAGTTATTGAATTACATATAAAGAGCATAATCAGGTCTAATACTTAACTAACTAATTATAATGAGTTATTTCTGCATGTATTAACTATTTTTATACTTTTCTCTAAGTTCAGTTACTATAGCATGTGTTGAGGTTCTTCCAGCATATTAAAATTAATAAAGAGTTACTTTCGGTCATGCATGTGTACAGAACGGTTAAATACATTTGCTATATTAACACATGTTTATAAATAAACATCTGCGTGTAATTTTACTCTTTAAGTACAATGTTATGCAGAACTGAATAGTTTTCTATCGGAAACTTAGACTTTATATCTTGGTTAGTAAATATAATGCATGGGTATGCGACACTTGAATCATAAATTAAGACTATCAATACGAGTAAGATCTATATTAAAATTTTACAATTCAAATTCAATACTTTTTTAATTGTCTTTGTATAAAGTGTTTATAACAAGTTAAACTACTTACTTAAATCTATTATACGATATTAAAGGAATGTTTCATCAGAAAAAGTGCAATAATTTTCAATAATTCAATTTAATTATCTTTAATTTTAAATATATTTTTCTTTTCATTGAATTACATATAAATTAGAAAAATAATAGTATGTTTTATGTATAAATAATTATCTATATATAAACACTACAAGCTAAGAAAGCAAAAGCTCCAAAATACTAGCTAAACTCATAAAAAAATTTAAAATGGTTACTTCTTTAAGCTATTGTTTATCTCATATTAGATGATGTTTATAATTAATAATATATATTTATCCATTGATGAAATTGAATCTTATTTTTACCTCACAATGAATTGCAAATAAGACAGAAAAAATTCAATACAATATATATGTAAAGAAATACTTGCATAAAATTTCCATTCACAATTTCTATTGCTTATGTCTCTTGACCAAGTATTTATGTTTCGTGTTAAACACTCCTGGTCCACTTCATGCAAACTTAAAACTTACTTGTAGGAATGTATTGAAATATTATTTTGTTATCACTAATATGTATCTAAAGTATCCTTTTATATATAATTACCCTTATACTTTAAAAAAAAAAAAAAAATTGGAATTTTTGTATTAAACTGGTAAATATTTTCGCCAAGCAAAAAGACATCAAGAACTTAAAAATATATATATTATTATTAATGCATTCAAACGTGAACAGGAAAAGCTCCCGCTATTGGCTGTATATCGCAACATTTGGCGTTGGCTTTGATTTGAAAAAATTGATTATTATAATACACAAATGCCTAAAATTTGTCTTCAAAACATATGTCACTCAGAAATATAGGTGATTTTGGCCAATTAACCCCCTTAACAATAATTTTTGCAAAAGATTTTCCGTAGTTCTCTTCGATAAATATCATAAAATTGATCCAAGTACTCTTCTTGGGTCAATGTTTGTATCTAATTCAATGCAACAAACTTATTCAGGACTTATATTTTTATGCAAAAGTAAATCAAATAATATAAAATATAAATCTAAACTCTATTAACGACTAATCTTCTACAAATCGTGCAAATACCAATAAATGCATATTTGTTATTTATTTTAAAAAATTTTTTATATGTGTGTGATAGGTTTATACCACACTGTCTAACTCAGAAAAACAAATGTTTTACTAGATACAATGCAAATATATTAGAATTTTTATTTTTTTGTAAAAGAATTATGGATTCAAAAATGACTTTTTATTTTGAGCATGTAGGAGTGCGAAGAACTTTTGTATTTAAAATATGAGCATAAATTTATATTCTATAAATCACACATTCTAATTTAAAAATTTTAATGCCTTAATTTATGACCATATTTGGAATTTAATTCTCGATAAATCATATATTTTACCTAAAATTGTACAGCGAATAAAGGCTTTTAAAATGATGCAGATTTTTTTACGTGTAATTTTATAAATGATAAATGATAATTTTGATTTCTAATGTTTGAAAGTGGTACTTGATTCATCATCTAGTATAAACATTAAGAAAGCTACAGTAAATTAAAATATTTTTTCCTTTTTTGTAGTAAATGCTTCTCATTTTTTTTTTTTTCCTTGTAGTATAGTAAAATTATTAAGGAAAATAAATTTTATAAATATATGTACTTGTTTTTGATATATGTATGTTTACATATAATATCCTTGTGTTCTAATTTCAGAGAATTAAACGTTGAAGTACCTCTGTTAACTACTTTGAAGATGTGTAAAATAAGCTAAATGAACATTATATGTTCCCAATGTAACTTAATATAAAATAAACAGAAATTAGCTTTCAAGTATTTACTTTCTTGTAGAAGTCTACACCTATCCAAAATCCCTTTCGAAGAGGTTTCATTTGTCTTACGGTATTGACAACATTATTCAAAAACACTATAAACAGTGAGAATATTGTATGTAATCCTCACGCTTTCAAAGCACTTCGATTTTTACCGTCATATTAAAAAATGATTTTTTCCCTACAATCATCCTTTCTTTTACTGATCGAGCAACCATTTCAGCAAAATAAGACATTTTTAGAAAGAAAGCTTGACATCTTTGGTAAATGGAACGCGAAACTTTCCTCCACCCCATATCGAAAATGTATTTGGGCTTTGAAGTGGAGAAGCCTGGATTGAGAAAGAGCTTCCTGATTAGTGGACTAAAAGAATCAGTGAGTTAACACTCTATTCGCTGCTTTGAAGTTATGGAACAGAAATTGATTGGAAAAAAAAAGTACATTTTAGAACGTACACTGTAAATATTTAAGTACAAAATAGTCGTAAGCACAATAGTGGTAAGCAAATGACACTATATTCAGGTGCACAAGGCATCACGGAATGACGTGATCCTTACGTCACATGAATTTCGTTTAGTTATCAAGGAGTAATTTATTTATGTTTAACCGTTTGTGTGCCAGATAGTTTTCAAAAAATGCAATCGCAATGCTCCAAGGAGCGCGATCGCTCTCCTTTGATTTCGTGTCAAAAGATTATTGAAATAAAAAAATAAAAAAAACTTATTGAAAAGCTTTAAAAACGATTGCGATTGTCTGAGAGACTGTTCGTTTTTCGACAAATTGTGAACGAGGTCTTTGGTTGTTTTCCACACGAAAATCGAGGAGCACAGAAATGGCTCGTGGTACGCAAAGGATTAATGGCTGCAATGTTGCCTCTTATACACACAAAAAGAAATATTAATATACATATTAGTTTATTTATGAAAACTAATATCATTTTTAATATATATATTTGGCAAAATGTAATAAATCTTTATCATATAAGTATGTCACTTCTTTTGAATTATATTTAACAACATTTATTTACTTATGTGTTTATTATCCAAGTTACTTCTGCATACATTTCATCAACGAATTTATGTTATTTGTGCGCGTTGAAATATAAGAAACTTCTATACAATGTCAAATTAAGTTGTCCGAGCCTCAAAAGCTTAAACGTGCATTAGCCCCTTTCGTAAGAGTTCTTTCGTGGCAACGAGACTTGAAACCACGATTCGGTAACGCTCAACACAAGATTGCGATTATCACCAAGAAATCCTCATTCACTCTTCAAAATGTGTTGTTGTTGCTTATGCCACCTGATCGGCAGTAAGATCTGATAAAGGTTCAAGAAATGCATCGCAGCTAAGAGCTAGATTTTTTACACTTGTCGTTAGCCTTAGCTTTGAGCACCGTGCAGGTGAGAGTACTATTTTGCTTGGTTCCACACCAATTTTGAGGGAAAACATACTGGAGATGGTCAGGGGTCTTCCACCTTTTCTTCCCCTTCCACCAACCTCATGAGAGGATTTGCGGATCGACGGCTATTTAGAGTACCCCCCTGCCGCGAAGGCACTACACATTTACAAACATCCATGCGTTCTCCGGGATTGGAACTCAGGCCCTATAGCACCGCAGTCAGCGTCACCAACACTATAACGGATGGGTGGCTGCTCTTCAAAATGTTATACCTTCTTTAAGTAAAATATTTTCCGATATAGTTAAATTCTTTTAGTATCAATTATTTATCTTTTGATAGCAGAATACAGGAATATCGTGCATTAAATTCATATTAGTAATAATTACTTATTTATTTCAGTCTGTCTTATCACTATACAATAATTGTATCACATAGTTCTTTCTTTGATAATCTTAACACTTGATGCTTATACTTCGTTAATGTTAAGTTCATTATCGTAAAATAGACTTGAAAAATAAAAGTCCCAATGCCATTTTTTGCATGTATGTATAAAGAGTTATTAAATTTCACAGCAACAAAATCATTATGTAGTACAATTTTTTTTTTTTTCACATCATCTCAATGAAACATATTTTTTTCACACATACTTGGTTTCGTTCCAGTATTCATATTTTTTTTATTCATTTATCTTTTGTATTGTGAGAATTTTTTTTATCTGCTACCTCTGAGGACAAAATATGAAGTATAGAGTGAATTTAAAAAATTACATCTAATTATTTTTTACTGCCACCCCTCAAAAAGTTTTTTCGTGTATTTGAAAGCATATTTTGTTATTTAATTTTCGGTATATTTGAATTCATGTATGTACCAATGTCAGACATTAAAATTTTTTTATACAATCACTTCAAAAAGTTAAGCACGGAGAGGAAAATGATAATTTCCGGAAGCCAACCAGAATTGAAGAGGATGCAATTCGCTGCAGAGGTAGATGGAAGTATGAAAATATATTGGGTAACAGCCGATCGTGCTTTCATGTCAAGAAATAGGCAAAAAGGGTAGTATTATAAGAAGCCAGCTTTATGAAGGGTTATAAAAGTTGAGTGTAAGTGCTGATAGAAGGTGTTTTAAACTTTCGAACAATTTGTTTTCAATACATACGTGTTTCTATGACTTCCAGAGAACGAATGGAAGATTCTGAGCGCTGGTATGCTGTGGGGCGCATTGAAGCAGGACAGTCAATCACAGATGTTGCTCTTTTCTTCGGCGTTCATCATTCTGTAATTTCACGTTTATGGAAACAATTCCAAATCTTACAGAGAGGTGTCCGAAGGCCTGTAGGCGGTCACCTAAGAGTTACATCCCCCGCGGCAGGTCGATATTTTGCTATTGTAGCCAAGCGGAGCAGCCACCACACGTGTGACGTCTGTGGTTACAGCGTCCATTGGTAAGGCTATATCTGCAGCTACTGTACGCCGAAGATTACATATGAATGGACTGTATGTCCGGGTACCTCGAGTTTGTGTTCCTCTATCCGTCCAGTCAAGCGGGGCACGATTGAAGTGGTGCTGGGAACATGGCAATTGGACTGTGTCTGACTGGAGCGATGTCATGTTTACTGATGAGTCAAGATTTGCCCTAGAGCCAGATGACAAGCGTATAAGAATATGGCGTGAACAAGGAACACGCAATCAGCCCCAAAACGTCACGAACATCACGGAATCTGAGGCGGAAGCAATATGATGTGGGCAGGGATTTCATTAGGATACAGCACCGAACTGCACATCTTTAAACGGGGTTCTGTGACTGCTGTCAAGTATCGAGATGAAGTCCTAGACCCCATTGTGAAATTGTACGCTGCAGCAGTTAGCCCTACTTTTGTTTTAATGGACGATTACGCACGTCCCCATAGAGCTGATATCGTTGATGACTATCTGGAGAGTGAAAGGATTGTGCGCATGGCGTGACCAGCATATTCGCCTGACCTTAATCCCATTGAAAATCTTTTGGAGGCTCTCGGCCGTGCTGTGTCTTCACGTTTCCCACCTCCAGCCACTCTTTTTAATCTGAAAACTGCTCTACAAGAAGAATGGCGATAATGAAGAATGGATAGTAAAGTGATAAGGCCTAGAATTACAGACTCACAATCGCACAATACTGTCAGCAAATCCTCGGTCGTGAGAACGGCGTTACCGAGAGTCCCTCTCAACAGTACTTTTAACACGCGAACTAACCTACCCCACCAAGAGGCTGTGGATGGATTAAAGTTCCAAATTTTACGTTGTATGGTAACTAGTTTCAAGATTTTTTTTTCCAGTCAATGCTCCTTAATTCCCCTTGCGCTCTTCAAAAATTTGTTCCGTTGTCGGAATAAATTACTCGTGATATCCCCCTCCAGGCAATAAAACGTCTCAACGACAAAAAAAGCGTTAGGAGACAATGAGGATGTCAATTCTAAATGAATGGCCATATATGTTACGCACGTAAACAAGACAATCAAGACTTTTGACCTCCCTTCACATATAACGGCCCAGCTAAATCTACACCCACTACATCAAATACCACCACGTCATTGACACGATCTCCAGACAGGGACAACTTGGAGACTACTGGCTCACTACTTGGAGATTTACATTTATAACGTTAGTCTCTTATGCAATTTCGTACAATCTTCATGACCACACTTCTGCCTCTTACTACCCAAAATCTCTCCCATAATATTCCAAGTAGAATTTGCGTTCCAGCATGACAATTTCATAGGTGATATTATTGAATGAGCCGTTGGGTAAAAAGACACTTGCCTGGTAAAATAATAGGGTAAATAAATTCTGGATTATCCGACCGCTTAGTAATACGGGTTTTCACTCTTTTTATACCCTCTTCGTCCGTAATGACATTCATATTAGGAAACGAGTCCTCAGAGGAAAAAAGCTTAGCTTGGACAATTTTGATAAGAGTTTTCTCCGCGTGTTCTATTTCGTGAACGGTCAAATCTCTCCAATCTCTCGAAATTCACGTTTTTCTTCGCGTTTTCTACAAATTGCAACCCCCATGAGACAAAACGAATGATTGACTAAAAATTTGAAAACTTAGTGGCATACAAAGGTATTTCACCTTCAACTGCAAACAGGTTTCTCTTTCTACCTCTGAGGTTTCGCAAGCCAGGCGGTCTAGGGACCAGTTGCTAGGTGGTTCAAGGAGCCAGAAAGAACCCTCTCACCAAAGAGAGTCGAAAAATATACGAGGGCAAGTGCCTCTCGAAAGCAAATCTGCGAGGTTTAATTCGACCGGCACATGGCACCAAAAGTGAGAAGAAACTAGGCTATTAATTTCATTTATTCTATTGGCCACGAAAACTGATCAAACACCATGGTTCTTCATCCACCAGAGTGCTACCATTGAATCCCTCTAAGGAATAATTTTTAAATCAAGTAAATCCAAAACCGCGTACACTGAGTGAACCAGCCTCACACCACTACAACAAGCCATCTATTTCAGCCGGGGAAAAGTCAAAGTTTTTAATGGGGCTACCCTGGAACTTGCTCTGATCAATCGAATTTTGACTCCTAAGGGCATTACAGTTCGAATGTAAACACAGGCCCCATAGGAAATCTTGCATGCATAGACGAAGAGTTGTAACTCGAAATTCTCATTTATCTCAATATAACGTTGAATATTAAATTTCTCAAGATATATTGTGTTTCATTCTGCCACTTCCGAAACACTTTCTGTATGTTTTCGGGCAAGGGGTCACCCCATTTTATATATATAACTTGAGTTTCTAAGCTTCTTGTAACATTTCCGTTGGTAACAAAGTGGTTGGACTCAAAATACCTAGGATTGAAAATTTTATGTACCATAGCCAAAATATTACGTTTACTTATCTCACCCACACCTGAATAATTGAGGATACTAATCGTCACTACATACAAAGACAACCGAGCCAAAAATACATCAATGAACGAATCAGCCTAAAACACCCCACTTCCCTGGATCCGTTCCTCTGGAATACCTGTCCTTTTGCGTCGGGGGCAAATTTTGTCACCTGGTCCAAGGAAATAGAGCATCATTGTCGTGAAGTGATTGAAACAGTGAAATAGTTTTGAAACGCTGGCACTGTTTACCATCAACCTGGAGACGCTGCCTCTTTTCCAGGATTTAAATGACTGCAGCGTACCTGACCACCAGCACGTTCAGGTGCACGACTGTTATGAAATATCAGAGTGCACCGTGATGAAATCGTACCGGTTTGAACGATACCTGAAACACTATAATAAGCAGTAGGCTAAATGTAAAAAACAAACTGCCAACTTCGTAGAGTGAGTGTGTAAAAAAGAAAATTTTATCGAAAAAATGGGGATCGAGTCGACAAAAGTATCAACACGGTACTCCTTTTTTCTAGACACACAATATGCCAACTGTGGAATACATCTCTTTTAAAACTTGCGTTAGAGATGTATTGAAAGATGCATCAAAAGATTACTTTCAATGTTGGAATGCGTCAACCAATAGGAATAGTTTCACGTGACTCCACTAGAGTATAAAGGACGAGCAGCCAGAATGCTTTTGAATGCAGTTGAGTCAAAACTTCCAGATTCAAAACAAAGTTTTTGTTAAAACTGTCAGGGTTGGGTTGTAATTGATATTCCAACTCTGGGAGTCTTAACGGAAAATTTTTTTTTTATGGCCACAGGTGAATGCTAAATGTATTTCGTCAGCATTTGAAGTGATTTGAAATATTCTTAGATTCTGGCAGTCTTATCGGTAAATATTTTTAGCCAAAATGTTCAAATCAGAAAATTGGGGGATCGAGTCATGTATCGACTCGGTCCCTCCTTTTTTCGGGTCACTTCATGCATCAAGGTTGGAATGCATATTTTTTTAAATTTACACAAAAGTTAGACTCACCTGTTAATGATTGTCATCTCATTCCCTGTTTTCTCAAGACACACCAAGATTGGTGGGTTTGATGTTGTCTCGTTGAGTTGGCTTGTTGTCATCTCAATCCTCTGCCTTCAAGAGACATTCTAAATTTGAAAATAGTCGGCTTATTGTCATCTCAATGCCATGCTTTCAAGACGCTCACCAGGATTGGAATGAGTCGACTTTTTGTCGTCCCCTGTTTCCCAGAAACTAAAAGATTAAAATGACTAAATTTCATATCTCACACAGCCCTCTGAGGTCAAATGAAAACACTTAGAGCAATGCATTACATCCATATCAACTACAAATAATGAAAATAACGCAATTACCAAGCATTTGTAAATAAAAATCCGGTGGTGACATATCGTAAAAATAATCCGTTTCAAAAATGACGATTTCCATTTTCAATTTTTTTTGAAAGGGTCACGGTGCTCAACTGTTTTTTTCAACCGACTGTTGAATTTCTTGTAATTTAATAGTTAATTATACTGATTACAACAGTTTGTAAATAGATGGAATTAAAAAAGAACAGTGTATAAATGTATGTATATATTTTTATCACTGGTTGTGGGTATAGCCGATTCTACGTTTCAATACAGACAGGTATAAAGCAAAAGTAAAAAACTTTTAGAAACAAGATTTTATTTAAAAGCGCTAAAAAGAATTAAATGTTAGGGTTGTACCTTAATATCTTAGTCTTTAAATCTGGAATTAGTCGCTAAATCTAGAAGTGGTATATGGAATTTGTCGCCATATATGGAAGTGTTATACGGAATTACCTGCCAATTCTGAAAATCGTTATTCCTGATGACATTGATCAAGAAAATTGAACAAAATTATGAAATTATTGTATTGTCATCGGTCCTTTACAAGTGTGCAAAATTTCAACTGAATCGGTTGAAGATATCAGCTTCAAAATTAAGTAGCAAGATTCCACCCCAACAAATTACGTTGAAAATTTAATAAAAGCTTATAGGAAAAGGAACCCTTAAGACTGGAAGTGTAATTCTCAACTTTGTAGGAGACATCGAAGTCTGTAATATACAAACTAGATGGGTTACTGTTAAAATTTTGGCTTATTTTCGAAAATCGCCAAATGTATTGTTTGACCCACAAATATCATTCTCGCATAACTTTCATGCCGTGAAGTTGATTCATTATATCAAGCGGTCACTATTATTTCAATATTGAATATTTTTATATTACCAGTTTTATACTGTATTAGTCTTTCATTATTTATTGAATTGTTTTATTTTACTTTTCTTATATTAAGTGGTTACTATTATTATTATATTGAAATGTACAATTTTTTCTTCTTTCATCATTAACACACTGCTGGACACCGTAAATGCAACACCCTGAAATAAACATGCAAATAACATAAAATTTACAACATGCATTAGTGGAGGTGAGATATGCAAATGATTAGAATTTTAGAGCAGACACACATCACTCGTGCCTGTGGCGCCACCTCAAAGCTCTATTTAAGACTTGGAGATTTCGAAGATTTCAAGTTCGGCATTTGTGTTTTTTTTTTAAAAAACGATCAATTACGTCACGTAGAAAACAGCGATCAGCTTTTGATCCAGTATCCAAGTTCGACAGAGGAAGGATAGTGGCCTACCAAGAGATTGTGGATTATCTTTCAGGGAAATCGGTAGTCGTGTTGGACGAAACGAAGGAACTGTAATGCGGATATGTGACCACTAGATGCAGGAGGGTACGATGGACCGACGTTGTCGATCCATTCACCTCATTGCACCACTTCACGTGAGGACAGGCAAATTGAGCGCATGGCAGTGATGGATCACTCAAGTCACATCACAAACCATAGCACAGCATATTGAGTCTGTAACGCAACATTCAGTGTCTGCGCGTACCATTCGACGCCGTTTACAGCAGAGTGGTCTGTCCGGAAGACGTCCATTGCATGGTCTACCCTTGACGCAGAACCACAGACGTCTCCACCACCAATGGTGCGACGAAAGAAGGATGTGGGTGGCAGAATGGAATGAAGTTGTCTTTACTGACGAGTCACGCATCTGTCTGTAACACGACGATGGTCGGATTCGAGTCTGGAGACACCATGGAGAGAGGATGATGAACAGCTGCGTTATGCACCGCCACACTGGTCCTGCGTCAAGTATTATGGTATGGGGTGGTATTGGATGTCACTCTCGCAGTCCTCTAGTAAGCATTCATGGTACTTTAAACTGCCAGAGCTACATCTCCGAGGTGTTGGAGCCAGTTGTCCTTCCTTACCTTCAGGGCTTGGTCACAGCCATATTTCAACAGGATAATGCGCGACGACACGTGGCACGTATTGTCCAAAGGTTCTTCGTCAATCACCAGATTGAATTGCTTTCCTGGCCTGCTCGCTCGCCGGATCTCTCGCCGATAGAAAACATGGGGACCATGGTTGTGTGTGGTCCAAATTACACCCCCAGCTGCCACACCAAATCAACTTTGGCAACGTGTGGAAGCTACTTGGTCTGTTGTACCCCAGAAATACATCCAAAGTCTCTTTGAATCAATGCCGAGGCGTGTGGCAGCGGTGATCTCCAACAATGGCGGCTACTCTGGCTACTGATTCTGGCAGGAACCACACTTCACAGAAGTCTATAAATTTAATCATTTGATACTTGGTCAACATGATATCTATAAATAAATGTTGTTGTGCTACCTCTTGTCTTTCTTGTTGTTGCATTTACGGTGGCTAGCAGTGTACAATATATATGTAAGATTTGCTCTAAATGAAAATATGATTTAATTTCAGCTTCAAAATTTAAAATGATTTTGTAACAATACTCACATAATTTTCAAATGGGTGTTTAGAAACGTTGCTAAACCTGATTTAAATGTTATAGGGATTAATAAAATTTTACCATAATCGCGCAAGTAATCAAAAATATATCAATATATTAAATTATTTTACTCTTCTATTTCTAGTTTACAATATCGTTGCAGTTCAACATTTGTTTTTGCAGTTTCATTTAATATTTTTTTAAAAATTTAATCTTAATTTTTATTTTATAAACAGTTCATATCTCTAATGAACATGTATAAAACAAATAAATAATGAAAAATATTTATTTTTTAAAATTAAAATAAAATTTAAAAAACATTGAAATTGTTCAGTAGAAATGTAATAAACAATAAACGCACAATATTTATAATAGGTTATTAGACTCACACATGCTGAAACATTTAGCATTATTCTGAACAAATCGTGAAAATGCAATTTATTGCACTTGTTTATTGTAATTATTTTGGAAGCAGAAAATAATTTATAAAGAGCCAAAGATAGCAACCCCTAAAAAGAGAAGTTTAAATTCCAACACAGTAATGGAATTGAACTCGATTTTTACCCACATTAAAAGGTCAGCATAGCTGGCGATAGCAGTTTCGCCGACCACCTATAACCAAAATTAAAAGAGATAATCTAAACCGTTCCAAGCTTAATGGTAAAATAAAACGTAAGCAAAAAAAATTGCTATCAATAATGTTGAAGTTTTGAATAGCAAAAATACTTATTTATCAATTATGTTTTTGGCACTAAATTAAGATTAGGGTTGCATAGAAAAAAGATAAGATTCATTTCTAGTGTATAATTATAAAATACAGATATGAAAAAAGTACTAAAACAAATTATAGAACCACTAAATATTAAAACTTGATTACATATTAAAAATACATTTAAACCGAGAGTTAAACTCTTAAAAGTGTTTCTTTCTCACTTTTAATTCCGAGAATTTTTTTATAATTTTTTTTAACATTAATTTCTTCAGACAGTTCTAGTTCAATGGCTATTGTTGTCAAACCGTTTAGCCGATCCTCGGTAGTTGTGGAGAGTAAAAAGTTTTTAATTAATTTTAATTTGGAGAAACTCCTTTCTTCACTTTCCACACCTATTGAGACAATAAGCAATATCCCCTTAAAACTATACCGAGATTTGGAGCAAAATCCGGGTTCGGTATGAATTTAAAAATCTCGATTGGACTTTAATTTTTATTTAGCAAAGTTAAAAACGCTACTATCTCATCAGCCAGGTCCAAAGCGTTTATATCTGATTAATTCCCTTCAGTTAACACTGTTTCTAGATTTTTACAATATTTTAGTTCGTCGTTTTGAGGAGTATGTTTTAAATAACAAATATTGTATAAAAATTGGAAATAGTTGTGGTGGGTACTGGTCAAATCAAACCTGGATTCAAGTGTATCCATAGCTTTATTTAATGTGAAAAAATAAAACTCTGCCTTATATTTAAAAGTAGGATTTTCATTCGGATCATCTCGTGCCTCATAGTCGAAATTAACATTCCTTTTTCGAATTCTATGACGTGGCTGGGTGAGCTCAAAATTAGCCGGTATGTCAATTTCGTCGGCTAGTTCTCGAGCACCTCAGAACATTTCATTAAAGACTGTGTGCGATCTAAGATCCTTGAAAAATCTTAAAACCTTTTCAAGAACTCCGTAGCAGATGATAAATCATAGCCTTCTGTCTTCAATAACTTACTTATAGGATTGATACAATTTAAGATTTTGTACCAAATTACAACGCAGCATAAGAAATTAAATTGTTTAACACAACTTAATAGTCCAGAAGCCTCAACTCTTATAGAGTTGTCAATCTCCGAATTATAACAAACAGCAAGTAAAGCATCGGATATCCCTCCTACTTGATACCTTAGTGGTTTTAATGCATCTATTCGGCTTTCCCAAGGATTTTGTTTGAAATCCCTTATCTACTTTATAAATTGTGTTCATCATATTTTTATTTCTGTAGTGCATATTTTGCTTCCACTTTAGAGAGAGAGAGAGAGAGTTAAATAGTTCTATACTTGGAACACAACAACAAACAAACAAAAATAGTACCTACAGTCATTTAAAAAAGTATTGGGACACTTGTCATGCATAACTGTAAAGCCATTTATAAAAAAAATATTTATCCCATTAAAACAAAAACAATTAAGTAATATTTTAACATTTGGTGTACAGTGTATAAAGAAAATTTTATTAGTTTTGTAGAATTATAATTTGATCTAGTTTTTTCAAATATAATTTAAAAAGCACACCGGAGTCAAAAAAGTTGTGGTACACTTTTGAAATGAGAAATTTAACAAATATTCTGCACATCAATAGAATTTAATTTCACACTACTTTTTTGACTAGAAGTTGAAACACAAATATTTCAACAATTAAGATTATTTAGAGAAAAATGGCGAGAAACGAAGATATATCGGTTGATGTGCGAAATCTCGTAAAAAGTCATTGGAAAGAGGGAAATCAATTCACTGTGTAAGAAAAATATTGAAATTGAATAAGTCTATTGTTTTTAACATCATTAACAGGGACAATAAAACAAACAGTGTTGAAAACAAGCAAATATAAGGGCGTTCAAGGATATTTGAGGAACGTGAAAAGAGGTGGATTCTGAGACAAGTACATATTAATCCAAGAACTAGTGCATTAAAAATGACTTTTGCAATGTAAAAGTAGGTTCGGAAAATCAGTAAATCCTGAAACTGTCAGAAATGCCTTAAGAAAACATAAGTATCATGGCAGAGTACCTCAAAGAAAGCCCTACATCAGCAAAGCAAATAGACAAAACTAGATTGGAATTTGCTAAAATGTATGTAATGCAGCCAGCAGAATATTGGGAAAATATAATTTTTGTTGATGAAAGTAAATATAACATTTTCGGATCGGATGGCAAGCAAAAGGCTTGGTAGATATCAAATTCAGCAATGCATGTCAAAAAATTTACGGCTTACTGTCAAACATGGCCTGGGCCGAAGCTTTTCTGAAAGGTATAAGCTCACTCCACTTAGTGAAGTGGTAAGTTATTACTAAGGTAAATCTTTATCTTTCGGGTCGGGATGCCAGGTAGGGGCCTAATAAGTCTAACGTCACGATTTCATTCGGGTAAATAGATACTACAGAAATTAATCGGTCAGCTGGGAGCGCGTTTTTATAATTAAATTTTTGACACCGGTCACAGGCTGATACATATTTAAAAATATATTTCCTCATATACGGAAAATAACACGTATCAAGTAATTTTAAATATTTCTTTTTCTTTCCTAAATGGCGTGCTAATGGTTGATCGTGAAATTCGTTCATTATTGCGTCGCGAAAAAATTGAGGAATGTATACTCTGAGTTCCCCAAGAGTTGCCCAATACTTCGCGTAAAAGAGTAAACCATGAATTAACTTAAAATCCTGGGACCAACCTTCGCATACAGTTGCATTCACGAAACCATCGTCCGGATTTTACAAATAACGATAGATATGCCCTAACTCAGGATCTTCCCGGTGTTCTTGAATTAATTGTTCCCTGGAGTTCAAAGCTAAGGCTCTAAGAGCCGCGCACGAAATTTGTGATCCTTCAACAATGTCCACCGGATTCCTAGACAGTACGCCCGCGACAACGTTCTGGGAACCAGGCCGATGCTCCCATTCAATGTTAAACTCCGATAGTTTAAGCGCCCTACTAATCATTTTACTAGATACATTTTTCCCATTCGTGCGTTTTGTTAACGCCGCTTGATCCGTTATGACCTTCACCGGCAGGACCCCAAAATAAGTTCGAAACTTTTTCAACGCCCATATCACCGCCAGACACTAACGTTCCGTAACTGTGTAATTTCTTTCGGCCTTTCTCAGGGTTCGAGACACGAATGCAATAGGTCTTTGATTTTGATTCAACACAGCGCCAATTCCGACCCCACTAGCATCCGTAAATAAGTTAAATTGCTCCTGAAAATTCGGCAATTGTAAAATTGGCGCCATTGATAATGCTTGCTTAACTTTATTAAAGGAATCCTGTGCCTCCGTCGACCAATTAAATTTCCCCCTTTTTTCTTTAATCTATTTAATGGTTCATAGATTTCTGCATAATTTTGAATAAACTTTAGGTACCAACCAGCCATCCCTAAAAATTTCGACACTTCCTTATTATTTTTCGGTGGCTTCATTTCCATGATCGCCTTGATCTTGTTATCATCGGTTTTCATCCCGTCCTTACTAGTTATTAGTCCTAAATATTTCAATTTGTCGCGTGCAAAGAGACACTTATCTTTATTTAATGCTAGACCTACGTCTCGCAACATTATAAAAACCTGATTTAAATGATCTACTGGTTCAGTAAATGATGGAGACCTAATAATTATGTCGTCCATATAACCACTAGAAAAATGCCCTAGAACATGTTTAAGTATCATGTGTATTGCTTTCTGAAAATGTAGCACCGCGCCTGAAAGGCCAAATGGCATGCGGTTAAACGCAAAAGTGCCATTTCGCGTAATAAACGCCATTTTCTCTTTATTTCTAGGATTTATGGCTAATTGAAAGTAACCCGATTTTAAATCGAGGGTTGACATAATAGTCGTAAGCGGAATGTTTGTGATCAGGTCATTTATCAACGGTAATGGATATCTCGGATACTTAGTTATCTCATTTTGCTTGCGATAGTCAATCGCGAATCGATACGCCTATGGAGAATCTGGAGGAAGGCCGTTATTTTTTGCGTGTTAATAATACAGGGTACGCGTATGGTGATTGAATAGGCCGAATTTACCCTCCTTTATCATTTTCGCATTGTGATAGTCGATTATTCCCTGTTTGACTCTATCATAACGATAGGGCTTTGACACTACTGGCGCCTGGTTCCCAGTATCGATTTCACGATATTGTTAACCCAGGCTTGTCTGAAAATAGACCCTGAAATCTATTAAATAAATCTTTTAATTTTTGTTTCTGCCTGCCACCCAGTTTTGTATTGGGTAGATCAATCACGATCTGCTTTTCCGCTATTGGCACCGGTTTAATTTGGTCATCTGGAATAACTAATGATTTCTTATCGAAATCTGAAGTTAGTCTTGAATCCTTCATAAAATCAATTCCGAGAATGCACTGGTACTGCATATTATCAAGAATATGGAATTCCCAGGTTTTCTGAAATTCTCGGATTCGAATCTGTAGTTCAACCCTTCCTAAGTGGCAACAAGGGTCTCCTTGGGCCGTCACTACTCTGTCTTTAGTCTTTTGATGTGGTCGATATGAAAAGTATCTGCGGTAGACCTCTTCAGATATAAATGATTTTTCTGCTCCTGTGTCCCACAGGGCTGTGATGCATGTTTCGTTTAAAAGAATGGGAACATAAGGAAGATCTACGGGTGTCATCTATAATGAGGAAATCCTCATAGTACGTCGTTCTATATCCGGAGGATTTGCTGTACTTTGCCATCGATCACCCCCAGACTCGCACCGATCGCTTAAAAATTTAAATACCTGTTTTGACCATTCAGACCCCTACAAGCACCGTTCCTGGAACCACCCTGTCGAACGCCTTGATTATTGAATCTATGATCAGATTGATCACTTCGGCGTCGACTATCGAACCTGCGATTATCACCAGCACCTTGACCTTCAAATGTGTTGGATTCCCTCTGCAGTCCGCTAAAGTCATGATATCGGTTGTCAACTCTGGTATCCCACCAGTTCTGCCTATTCCTGTTTGTGAACTGATTATTCACGCTATGAGTTGCGTTTCAGAAATCATCTCTCGGACCCCTGGTCATTCTATTTAGAAACCTCTCGTCGTATTTATCAATTAACTGTAGAAGACTAGACGTAGTCTGCAGGTGTCGTACCTGGTCATAATCTAAAAGTTGAGGCTCTAAGCGACTGATAATATGATACAGAAGTTTTTCTTCCGCCATGTTTAGATTTAAGTTTTTGTGTATCTTTAACAATTCATCAATACTGTACTGATCCAAAATACAATTAAAACTCTAAGAAAACTCTTAAATCCTGAGTTAATTAACATGAAAGTTTTTGATTAATTATTAAGATTTATCCCTTGATGAAAATAAATTTTATTTTTACAGCACAATGAATTGCATATAAAATAGAAAATTTTTATTGAAATTTTTATTCATACAATATATTTTGAAACATTGTTCAAAGATTTCCATGCAATCTAAACAAATAAAATAATGAATAATGCTAAAAAACCCGGATATCTTAATAATAACTTTGAAATAGATTTTCAAGAACAGCAAAAAGGAAATTTTATATGAATGTTAGAGAATCACAATTAAATCATGCTATTTTTTCTATTATTATATAAAAAAAAAAATTTCCATATTAGAGTGAATTTAGAGCCATAAACTTGACTGCGAAAGAATTTTTACCAAACACAAACAATTAAAAGTTTCCGAAATATTTGTAATTACTTTTTTCGTTTGATATCCAAGAAAGAAACAAAAAATTCACATATATATTAATAAAATTATTTTAATGAATCTTATATGATAACGTAAGTAATAAACAATAAAAAATTCAATATGGCACCCGCAAGCTATAACTATTTACATTTCACTTGTTAAACATTCCATTAGTTGCCAAAAAAGGCGATAAGCAAGCGATTATATCAACCTTGCTCTAAATAAGCTAAAAATTTAACAAGGTATTTTAGAAAAGATACTGAATTAAATAATACCAAATCCCCTAAATGTGAAATCTACAGATCATCTTCTATCCATATAGTTAAAAAAAAGTTCCAAAATCTTGCATTAGAATTTCGATGTTTTCCCATAGATTAACATTACACCGGAAGTTCCAGTGGGTTCGACTCAATGTTGTTGTTTCCAAAGTAGAACTTGTCCATAAGCGACTAAAGAAGTCATTTTCATACGAGAGGCAAATAATATTTTTTCATTTGAATAACAATGTCAATCAAAAATATTTTAATACGATTACTTTACACTCAAGCTACGAAAAACACATGCTTAAAAATGTTAATCACATGAAAATATTCTATGAAACTGATGACATTTATATTTATGTATGTAAAACGAAAAATAAATAAAATAGAAAAAGCATAAATGTCGCAAAATAGCTTTTTTTCTTTCACTTTATTTTACGCAATGATTAAAATTCCTGGAAATAAAAACCATAAAAATCTAAAAAAATGAAAATGAAAATATTGTTACACAATACAGATAATACAGGTAAAACAAAAAAAAAAGTGTTCTTTATTTGAAAAAGGCTAGGGTGGGTACGTAGTTTTCCTGAAAATGGAAATAACAAAAAAGACTGGTGCATGTGAATAAAATAACTTATGTTCTTACGGCTAAATATTTTTATTTTTGTAAAAAAAATATTTATACTTTTAGAAGTTTAGAAGTAATAAGTGAATTAACATTATAACAATAAGTTTAAAAAGTAGTAAATTTATGTTCTAACCACTAAATAATTTTTTATTTTGATAAAGCAATATGTTTAAAAGGGATGATACGAATTAACATTATAGCAATACGTTTAAAAAAATATAATACTATTGACATTTAATATTCCTTCTGAACACACACTTTTATTAGTTAGACCTGTATCTATAGAGACGGAATCTTTGAAATATAACGATATGGGAGTCATCGGAGGTCCCGTAAATGGAGAGAATTAATACCCTCCAGACCCATTAATTACAATCAATCGAAAAAATAGTTGAGCACCATGACCCTTTCAAAAAATGATTGAAAATGAAAAACGACCTCATTTGAAATGAATCGTGAAAACAATTTCATTTGAAACGAAAACCATCTCATTCCATTTCATTTGAAACAAAAACCATCTCATTTGAAATGAAAACCTCCCCGTTTTTTGTTGTTTCGTTCCCACCCTTTCTTTTCAAACGGCTTCTTTTCTATGACTATTGTCCATTTTTCATCTACTTTTTGCCCCAACGTTGCCTTTTAGGGTCTCGATCCAAAATGGGAGTTTTAACGGCTCATTTTATATGAATCTTGTCCATTTTCACCCTTTTCTACCCCAAAGTTGTATTTAGGGTCTAGATCAAAGTATCCCCGAGCAGTTAAGATGTATGGACAACACAAAAATTTTCAAATTTCTCCCAAAACATAGTTTTATGGCCGAGAGAAAATGTTTCATTCCACCCCAGAGAGATGACTGAAACAGGGATCAAATGAAGCATCGTGTCGGGGTGATCGACAAATGAAATTTAAGCATCGTGGCTGGGTCAAATGAAATTCTGGGCATGTCAAATGAAATTGAGGCATCTGGGTGAGAACACAGGGGACATGCCAATTCATTCTAATTTTGGTATGAAAAGGAACGTCAACAGCTCTCCAATCTTGGTGAAAGGAGATTGGAGAAAAATAGATGCATTCCAATCCTTGTGTATTAATGGAACCGAAAAAAAGGGTGACGGAGTCAACAGGCGACTCGATACCCCAATTTTTGGACTTGAAGGTTTGGGCGAAAAATCCCATTTTTCAAAAGATTTTCTCCGATCCGCTCCTTTGAGGACGATGAAGCCTCGGTTTCCTTGGGCCAAAAGAAAAGTTTACCCCTGACGCAGAAAGACAAGTATTCCAGGAGCAGGGATCCAGGCAGGTGGTTTTTCAGGAGGATCTATTCGTTTATATATTGGTTGGCCAGGCTATCTTTGGGAGTCGAGAGGATGTTGGAATGGTCCACCGTGATGCAAATCACTTCTGGATTTTTGCTATCCGTTGGAATGATCGCAATTGACAATTCGATGGAGACAGGTTGGCTACCATAGTGAAACACGTTGGCTTGGCTGAAAAAGGCTAGGTGAGACATGTTGCTTCAGAGTGAAAATGTCTCTGGCTACTGAGCACTCGCCTTTATACTCTGCTGGGTCACGTGAATCGATTCCTATTGGCTGAGAAAAATATCACCAGACATCTATTGTGATATTTTGAAACCTTGAAAAAAAGTTTTTTGTAAGAGCCCACTGCCACAATAGAGGGGAATCCAATCTTCATTCAGCACAAGCTTTAAGGGGTCACATACCTCTTAAAAAGTTGAAAATGGTTAAAAATAGTGAGCTCTTTAAAGCTCTATAATTTTTTATTATTGTTTCCTGGAATGTAAATTTTGGAGGAATAAACAAATAGATATTACTTTACTTAAAACATAACCAACAAACACAGTGCTAATTAGGATAAATTTTTAATTAGATAATTACAAAAAAGAAATTTTTGTTTTCTTATCGCAAGTGATATGCATTACGCGCAGCTTTATAAAAAAGTTACCAATATTTTTTGATGAAAATATTTGCTCAGTGTTGGAAATTGTGTTATCTTTAAAATGACTAAGCATGAAACACTGATTTAAAATTTTTAGTAAACTATAACAATTTAAAATTTAACTATAAAAAATTAAAAAAAATATTTGCTATTTTATATTTGTAATTTTAAATTTTTTTATTAAAAATTCAAACTGGTTCGTTTTTTTAAGTACAGATATGAGCAGAATCTCCAGTAAAAATTTTATCATTTTCCATGGAACGGTTTTGAAAATATCATGCGCGTAATGAGTAAAAATGACGTTCTGAGAAAATTGACATCAAACGTAAAATTTACCACAGTTTTATACATATATATGATTCTGGTTACTCATACAACAACTAAATTTAAATTAAAACTAATGTGAAGTTTTCTTAGTCAATAAACTTCAATTTATTAAAATTATTATAACTAAAAACATATATTATACCAATGCAGTACAAGCATCGATATCAAAAGCTACAAAATAATCAAAATGCAACAAAGTGATTCATTTCTCCAAAATAAAGTTAAAATTTTGTAAATATTACTTAAAAAACAATCAATACCTTAATTAACAACTACTTATTATAAATATTAAATAATTTGTTATATGAATGCAGTGTATTACTATGATTCTAAAATGCTAAAATTCGCCACATGCATATGATGTTCCCTCTTTTTCAGTTAATTTCTTACAAGTAGTTTTAAATTGCATTCTTTTAGCCTGTCATACTTCTTTTGTGCGGAGATTAAAATGTACTTCTGCAGTCTGAATTCTTTTTATATCTACAAGTGTAACAAATTTATGTGCAAATTGACCAACAGTCACAGACCAAGCGATTGCATAATTTTTAGTCTGCCTTGATTGCCATCATTAAAAATGACAATTGCCTCATTTGTAGATATATCAACAATCTTTCTACCACAACCTAAAGTTTTTGGGCATAATTTCCATATTAATGAGTCAATGGATTCATTATTATTTTGGGTTTTACCCCTAGACATTTTTGTAGAAGTTTAGGTTGTGATAGATCATTAAACACAGGTTTTATGGCATCCATTACTGCCACTGGCAATTTGTTACTGTGTCTAAAAGTTTCCACACTGCCCTCTACTACTTGATTTTGATATTTACACCAAGAATTAGGACCTACGGGACAAAAACTGTTCAATGGTTCTTCGTCGCTTGAACGTATATGGAAATATACAGCCCAAACAGCTTTTCGCATATCTGACAGGCATGTTTTATTTTGTCGGATTACATTTCCATAGTACGTTGTAATTAAGTCGATCATTCTGTCGGTCAACCTTCCGTTTCCCCCAATTGACTTCCCATCACTGAGTTTGGAGCTCATTTGTTTTAATTTTCGTAAACGAGTTCCCATTCTTTTTTGAACATGTCCAACACATTCAATTTTTTTGAAACTGTGATATCTTCTCCATACGGATTGGATGCAGTAATAGATGAGAATGTTTTGGAATCGCCATCCCCGATGTAAGATGTATATCTCACAGAACGATGACTTAATGAACGCTGAAATATACGAACCATTCCCACAGTCTCCATCATGCCAGTTGAACCATTGTGGTTTTTCAAACATTCTTTAACGTGAAGAATTTTCCACTTTTTGTAAGCAGGTGACCCTTTTCTGCGTTTCCAAGAATCACATCCTTTACAGAAAGAAGACATCACTTCCGCATCAATACTCTTTCCTGTTTTGTCTCCTATAACAGCACACACACCAACACGAGAAGAATAGCCACGGGTTTTCCACATTCCATCTCCACTAATTATTATATCGGAAGAATTTGTCAAAGTTACCTCTTCCAAAGCTGCACTTTGCATTGAAGCTTCTGCAACTTCTTTACTACACAATTGTAGTTTGTTTATATAATGTTATTATAGGATTTTTCAGCAACTGGAGGAGGAAAGTCCATGACACCACAGAAAGTTGTCATTGCTGCATGACCCTGTCCAATTGTCCTCATTGCGTATACAAAACGTCTGTTTATTTCTGGAATATTTTTTTCTTTTACCCAGCATTTTTGAATTTCTAAACGAACACAAGTCTTTACAGTTCTTGCATTCAATCGAAAAAACACTAGACAAACCTCTAACACATTTTTCTGATAGTTTAATATCACCACCACATTTTTGGAAGAAGCAAAGTTTTGAATGTTTGTAAACATGTGATAGTTTTATCAAACACTCTATAGCCATCAAAACCGTTATCATGTTCAATAAAAGATGAATCAACATCTTGCAGCCGAATCTTTTTCCAGATGCACTGTTGTTTAGTGATTCATCCACACTGTGTACAGCTTTTGCATCTCGTATGCATATTACCAGTAAACTTCCTTTTCTTAGAACGTTTACCAGATGGTCTTTTGGCAGATTCAGTCGAATTCATCATTCAAAAGTTTATAATTTCCTAAAACTTATCTTAGAATAAGATACGGTATGAAAATCAAAAACGAGCGAGTGTAAATTCAAGATTCACTTAGTAGTTAGTTCACTTAGATTCAAGTTAGTAGAAGCTGTAGTTAATATTCAGAACAACAATAATAATATTTGAGGCTTAGATTCAAGCATTTGATAATAATTATATTGAAAATATTAGAAACAGAGAAACGCAGCTGTCACCAGCGACATGACAGCTGTCACCCTGGAGCCAAAATGTAAACAATATTTAAATCACCTTTTCTACTCTTTTATTTTCTTAATAACGTCCGTTCTATTGGGAATATCTGCATGCGGTTTCTTTTAGAATACTCCGAAAGGTTTACTCTATAAAATAAAATAATAATAAAAAAATCGATTTTCCGGAAATTTTAAAAGGTATATGACCCCTTAAACATTCGAATCTCGGTATAATATTTGACCCGAAAAAGGGGACCGAGTCAATCGACGCGATCTCCCTTTTTTCCGGTCCAATTTTTTACAAAACTGAAACTTTATGGCTCTATTTCACGTGTGCAGCAAAAAAAAAGATTTTGTATGGATTGGTGTCTGAGTTTTATGTTGAATGCTACTCATGCAGTACATTGACCACTTTTAAAAGTTCCTCAGTTATTGCTTCAAGTAAGGACTATGAATTAAATACACGAATAACCTATGCTATGCGCACAGTAGGACTAGGTTTTTGTGGAATAAAGAATTTTTGCACAGCAATGGATTTGCCACCACCAGTACCACAAAAGTCATACGGAAGCATATTGCGAAAAATAAATTTGGCCAGTCGTGAAGTAGCAGACGGCTCCACGAAAAATGCTGCGAAAGAAGAAGTATCAGCTTCTGGAAGTAACGAAATCTGTGTCAGTGGTGATGGTACGTGGAAAACACGTGGACACACTTCACGTATTGGTGTGTGTAGTGTCATTGGAGATGTTACAGGGAAAGTGATTGATGTTGCTGTTCTATCTTCATATTGTAAAGTATGTGAAAAATGGTGAGGCCCAAAATCTAGACATTTATATGAAAAGTGGAAATTGAAACATCAACGACACAGTGTAAAGAACCATATTGGTTCTTCCAGTAAAATGGAAGTAGACGGGATGAAGGAGATATTTCAAAGATCGGTGCCGCAACGAAATGCGAAATATATTAAGTATATCGGCAATGTGGACACAAAAACCTTCCCAGAGCTTCAAAGGACAGTACCATATTTTATCCAAAAGATGAATGTGTTGGCCACATATATAAGCGTATGGGTACTAGACTGCGAAAATTAAAAGCAATGAATCGTGGCAAAAAATTATCAGATGGTAAGAGTATCAGTGGTAAAAATCGTCTGACTGATAAGTTAATTGATACAATTACCACCTATTATGGCAATGATTTTAGACAGAATAACAGCTCCGTTAGTGATATGCGTCAGGCCATATGGGCAATTTATTGTCATTATAAGTCCACTGATGAGGAACCTATGCATCACTTTTGCCCAATAGGTGATACTTCGTGGTGCAAATATCAAAAGGCAGTTGCTACAAATAGTGCTTCTTTATTCAAACATAAAAATATTGTGCCAATTGCCATATTGGATGAAATAAAGCGTATAATAGCAGAACTATCTGCACCAAAATTGCTGAAAAAATGTGTGGGGGTAAAGCACAAAACGCCAATGAGTCGTTCAACTAAACTGTTTGGAAGTACTGCCCCAAAACTTCTGGGTCATCTAAAAATATTGTAAACATAGCAGTAAATGAGGCTATAGTGATGTTTAAGGAGGGAATGACGGGACGTATAAGTATAATGAAAGCTCTTGGCTTTAAAATAGGACATTTTACTGTTTCCTCTGCCTTTAAGGTCAATTATGCACGCATAAAAAATGCCGAGATTAAATCAAGATCATATACATTAGAGGCCCTTAGGGTTAGCAGAATGAGAAAAAAAGCCACGAATGAGCATTTTGCAGAACTAGAAGGTCCTACATATGAAGCAGGATCATTTTAAATATTATGTATTCAGTTTTATTTGAAATATCGAAATGTCAATCCTCTCTTAAACTTGATTTTCTCAGTTTCAATTTTTTACACTTTCTCGCAAGATTGTAAAAAAACCTTTTTACTCTAGAGCTACAAAAATTGACATGCATATTCTAGTCATAGATCTTTATTCTGTATGCCATAAATATGTTTTATGGTTTAATACATTTTGATTTGCAACTGTATAAAAGTTGAAATTTAAAAAAATATTTTTATGAATTTTTAATTTTAAAAAATTAAAAAAGTTTATATACCATATTTACCATATTTAAAGTTTATACATTGTTATAGATAATATATAAAATTCAGATCAAAATTAGCAAAATTTGATAACTTATGATGAATCGTAACATGCATATGACAACGAACAATTTTTTTTCTCAAGGTACTATGCCCCTTAAACTGCTACAGGTATTCGGCAAATTGGTTAAATTTTACCATGGTGCAGTACGAAACATCCCCTCCCTCTTGCACATCCTCATGAAAGGTGTTGGGAAATATTCCGTAGCAAATGTCTTTGAATTTGGGTAGCGTCTCCAGGGACATGGCGAACACTCCCAGCTCTTGAAAAATATGTTTGTTGTTCCGTTCCTTTCATCACACCGTGAGGCTTCCTTGGCCCAGCTGGCTCAACTCACCCCTAACGCAAAAGTGCAGGTATTCCAAGGGTACACTCTTGGGTAACGGGTGGTGTACCAGACGATTCTCGTGGATGTTGGATCGCAATTCTTTGGGCGTTGAGGTGAGTCCGGCATCATTCACCCTGATACACATCACTTTGGGATCGCTGTCATCACTGGGAATCGTGGCAATGGTGGAGAATTGGATGGGCACTGGCTTGCCCTCGTAAAGTAACACGTTGGCATGAGCAAAATATTGACTCGACATGTTGCTTTATCTGAGAGAAAAGGGCGACTTGCTGTATATATGCTCAAGGAGCGTGACATTGGATGGCATCCCATTGGCCAAAGCCTTCTGATGCGTGCCCTCTACATGTTTTTCGAAAGCCCGTTTCAAGGTTAAAGACACACCATACCCCAAGGTAGGTTCTCGTCTTGATGCATTTCCCATCGTCCAACCACGTCATGTACACGTCCGCCAGTCGCGTGCAGTACGTGAGATCCAAAGTGTAGGTAGGCATTTGTATTTTTAGGCTGATATGCCTCCGGAACTGGATGAGACAGGGAACGGCCCACTCGAAAGAACTTTAAGTCTACTCCGTTCTCCCACGTCAGATCCAAATGACTCGTAAACACAATGACTGTTTTTCCAAATGAACGAGGAACGAGCACGACAAAGTTGGGTTCAAAAAGAATGGTGTAAGGATATTTTCTGTCTCGTAATACGTGAGTCGATCCGGCCACTGATCCTGATTTCCAAATACGATAGTGGTGCAATAAAGACAGTGGTCCAACAAGTTTTGTACCGAAACCCCATTCTGACAAAAAAATGAATTTTGTTTTCAGATTAATTATTTATTTACAACAATAAATAAATACTATCAGCTACAGGCAACTATTGACAGACAGATCCAGATCCATGGGTTTGATGGCTTTAAATCCAATAGATTGTTTTACGCAATGGTTCAGTCTGGGCATTCTCAAGTCCAGGGGCTCTATACCCAACTCCCTTTCAAATTCATCCAGAAATGAAATGAAAAAATTGTTTCCATCAAAAATAGATTGTAAGGTGTGAAGCAGCTGAGTTTCTTGGGTATGGACTGGACTTGCTGGTTCCTCTCCAAATACCAACGACATGAGCTGGTCGAGCGAAGAGGCATCCGTAAGTGTCGACTCTAAAGTATCGAGCTCCGGAAAATGAATCTGCACAGGCTCTGGAACAGGTGGATTTTGAATCTGTATAGATTCTGGGACAGACGGCTCTGCAATCGGTAGCTCAGGTTGAAGGCGTCTGGACACAAGTCTAATGACGGGAGTGATGCGCACTTTGGATCGTCCCTTGGAGAAAGGCAGGGACATTTATTTCCTCCTAAGGTTGCTTTTCGGCCAGTGTATGAGCCGGGATAGGTGGAGGCAGCTTGTACGTTTTTTTATCAAACTTTTTAATTTTCCGGAAATCCCCCAAGTGGAACCCTTCTGAATGAGCTGAGGAAGAAACTATTCGGGGATAATGTCCTGTTCAAATACTGTTTTTGAAATATCAGCGCAATGTTGTTAGTTACAGTCGGGATCAGGTCAGCCGTGTGGGGCTCCAATATCGTTCGATGGTAGAGCATTTGGTCATACGGCTCAAAACTTGTCCTAAAAACATTGGGTTTTGCTCGGCACTTGAGACTATAGGCTGGCAATTCGTACATCAGCATGTACACATGCGTCGTTTGAACGAAGTGAATCTCTCCGGATTTCACCGATCGCAAGCCAAAGGTAAAGTTTTTTGCAAAAAACATGTTGCCATAAATGTATATAATCCTCTTGTTGGTATTTTTGATCGGTCGATCCGGATTTCTCAAAAGGCCTTTCGATGTTTTTCCCACAGCATATCGTTGGGTCAAAATTCGTTCACATGCTTTGCCTCCATCACGGCACGCTTTAAATTGTCCATCAGCGTCTTTTTTTTGGTGGCAATGGTCTTTACAAAACAGATCAAACACTTGTTTACGTTGGTCACTTGGTAGATGATGCCAGCTCTAACTTGGCAATGCCGAGCTGCATATTCCAACGCATTGGGTTTCTCGGGTAGCGTCACGGGCACCACGGTGTTAGAAATGTGCTCGGGGAAGGCATCAATAGGGTCCATCGTGCTGATTGATGAGAGGCAACTGTTGAAAAGTGTGGAAACAAATCTTGTTTTTTTACTTTTTAGAAAGGATGTAGGTGGAGCTACCCGTAGCCAACCCTGTTCACGAGTGAAAAATGGAATTGATGCGTTCGTGGAGGGTTGCACACATGCCTTGCATGGCAACCCAACGATGAAAATGCGTCTGGTTGCTAAATGGACATTCTCCCATCTCTCTTTGATTCAAGAGTATTACCGGGGTCCGTTTAGAAAGGATTCGAGGAGATAAAACTCGCTTGAATTTCTTTAAATTCTTGATTGGAACGTTGGTCGGTCACACAAATGGTACCGACATTGATGTAATGTAAATATTTAAATAGTTTATTTGGACACCCACGATCCAAGGTATACGAGAACAACACCATTGGTGAGCGTGAAACCATTGTCTCGGAGACACAACACCGCTAAACCTTGAGTGTGAAAAAAAAACTTGTGCATGTTCCTGGGGAATCTATGAGCATAAGGGGGTCGTCGAAACACCCTAGGGTAAAACCGTCTGGGATCTGTTGGCCGTCTTTCCCTGGATCGAGGCCGTCATTGAATGATGGAATCTACCTTCTTTACAAGTGCAATTATTTTAGATGGATCTCTCAAAGGTCAATATTCCAAGGGAACCATAGTTTGTTCCATGGGTGAAATCCCATCTTGAGATGGATCATGGGAGGAAGAAGCCACTGGAGGGTATGTCAAAGGTGAAGCAGGTGTTGACATACACTGGTGTGTAAAACTTAAGCAACAACGTGAAAATTAAGCAGATAACCATGAAATTGCAGAAAACGAGGTCTGGAGATCAGTACAGTGAACACGTAAGTCAGTAGAAACGTCATGCGTATGCAAATATCAGGAACGAAACGTCAGTAGCGACGTGAGCGTACACAAAACGCGTGATGTCGGCGCGTGCTGTTCAACAGTAAAATAAAATGAAGGACACAGACACAATTCAACATATTCGCTGCAAGCGCCAGTGAGTCTGTTCGTGAAATATGGCTAGAAGAAATCATCCGGACGACTTCACACGTGGAAGAATGATCGGAAATCTGGAGGAGGGGCGTACCTTCACCAGTGTAGCTGCAGATTTCGGAATCAACAAAAGTGTCGTTTCGCGCGCTTGGAAAACGTTTCACACCACAGGTACAACTGTTAGAATGGTTGGTGGGGGCCGCCCGAGGACGACAACTGCAGGGGATGACTGATATATCTTCCTGCAGGCGAAAAGAGGCCGACGGCAGTCAGCAAGCGTCATTGCTCAGCAACCCTCTACAGCAACGGGGCGACAAGTGTCGCGGTTTACTGTGGTCAGACGCCTCCACAAAGGTGGCCTATTCACCCGCCGTCCTGAACGCTGCCTCCCGTTGAAAGTTTACTACCGACGCCATCGTTTACAGTGGTGCAGAGAGCACAAAAAGCTGGACAACTGTCAATGGAGTCATGTCCTCTTTACGGATGAGAGTCGGTTCAGTACCAGAAGCGATTCTCAACGCGTTTTGATTTGGAGAGAGATCGGTACACGGTTTTAAACCAGTAACATCAAGGAAAGACACCATTACGGTGGTCCTGGAGTTCTTGTCTGGGGAGGTATTATGCTGAACGGGTGAACTGAGCTCCACATTTTCGATAGAGGGTCTGTATTCGGGGATCGCTATTGTGAGGAGGTACTTCTTCCCCATGAGCGTCTGTTACGAGGTGCCATTGGCCTAGACTTCATTTTTATGGATGACAATGCACGGCCACATTGGACTCTTGCTGTTGAGGAGCTGCTGGAAAGTGAAGATATCACTCGAATGGATTGGCCAGCGTACTCCCCAGATTTAAATCCCATCGAACAAGTGTGGGATTCTTTGGGGAAACGTATTGCAGCACGCTTACATCATCCGGAGAACACCCAACAACTCAAACAGATGCTGATTGAAGAATGGGCACTCCTACCGCAAGAAATGTTGCACCAGCTAGTTCTGAGTATGCGGAGACGGTGCGAATCAACTTCTGAAAGACCTGCTGAGAGATAACCTTTGATGGATTTCTAAATGAAGTCCATGTGACTTCACGCATTTCTACTCCATCCCTGATCACTCGTTGTGACAAGAGTACCCAGACAAATACCCAACCCTTCATTTCAAACCCCTAGGAAAGAGGCCCATGGAACATCAACAGTCGAATAAAAGACTCAAATCCCGGGAGGTTCCAAAAACATTATTTTCCTGGTGCCCAACCATCATCCTCTCCTTACATTGGGTAATGGTGGGTTCCTCATTCAACCTGAAAATGAAATTGTTGTCAATAAATAATTGTTCAAACATGTATGTGCTTTCTTTCATACCAAGGATTGATATGGAGTTGCAGGAGCCCTAATTAATAGTAAAGAAGACAGTATAAAGGAAGTCAGTAGAATAAACCATGTAAAAGCCACTTCCTGCTTCTCTCTAGTCTAAAAGCTAAGCTCGGAAGCCAGTCGCCTCATATGAGACATGGAGGCCAAACTAGGATTTATATTATACAGTCGGTTGAAAAAATAGCTGAGCACCGTGACCCTTTCAAAAAATGATTGGAAATGGAAAACGACCTTTTTGAAATGACCTTTGTTGAAACGACCTTTGTTGAAACTCTCTCACTTGAAATTAATCATGAAAACCCTCTCACTTGAAATTAATCATGAAAACCATCTCATTTGAAATTAATCATGAAAACCATCTCATTTGAAATTAATCATCTCATTTGAAACCATTTCACTTGAAATTAATCATAAAAACAGTCTCATTTCAAACCATCTCATTTGAAATTAATCATGAAAACCGTCTCATTTGAAACCATCTCACTTTAAATTAATCATGAAAACCATCTCATTTGAAATTAATCATGAAAACCCTCTCATTTGAAATTAATCATGAAAAACTGTCTCATTTGAAATTAATCATGAAAACCGTCTCATTTGAAACCATCTCACTTTAAATTAATCAAGAAAATCATCTCATTTGAAATTAATCATGAAAACCATCTCATTTGAATTGAAAACCATCTTTTTTAATTGAAAATCCTCTCATTTGAAACCCTCTCAATTTAATCGAACACCCTCTCCTTTGAAACCCTCTCCTTGAAACCCTCTCCTTTAAAACCCTCTCATTTGAATCGATCTCAACTCCAAATTGCTTAGTGTGTGGTCGGGGAGAAGTGCCACCCCATGATTGTGCCATCCACGTTTTATTGGAATCGATGGTGTTTCAAGAACGAATGTTGCACGGCGAGCCCACCGAAGCAAGATTGGAGGAAATTTTACAGAGTGGAAAGGAATATTTACCCCGAGCCATGCATATGACGGACCAAAATAGCGTGCGTTGGCAGACAATGTATCACTATGTCAAAAGTGGCTTTCCACAACACTATGGAAATTCTTCACAGAGATAAACATTTTTCAGCTGTAAAATAAAATCTGAAGGGAAAATGAAATCTGAACAAAAATTAAATCTTTGTAAAAAAAAATTTTTTTTTCCCCTTTAGATTTTATTTTTTGTAAGAGAGAAAGCATAAAACCTCGACAGCCACTCTGAGTAATCATGTGGTTCCAAATTCTTTTGCCCAACCATTCTCTGGCTGCTATGGCGAAATATACTTGTGGCTCTTCTCTCGATCACGTATTTATTGACCGTTTCGACACCCTTGTGATTCAAGGCAAAGATGTGTTGCCGGTTCTATCCAGTCATGAGCTCGTGACTCCCGATGTGGTCATTTTGAATGCCTTCTTTGGCTCTCAGTTTTGCCACCAATGCGGGCGTGACCTCAGAGCTACAAATTATCTCCCGTCTTGCACGTTCTCCCGTTCATGGATCCAAGACTTTATCGAAAAGGCCGTGGCTCCTGTGCCATGGATGGATTTTTTTAGTGAACGAAGCAGTGTCTTCCACCCTCGTTGTGACAAGAGTAACCAGATCCCGAACCTTCCTTTCCAACCCATTGGAAAGACGCCCACATTATTTTGCTGGACCCTCTCCTTACATTGGGTGGATTCAACCTGGTCCATAATTGTTCAACCCTGTTTTCTTTCATATCCCATCAAAAGCTCTCTAGTATAAAAGCAGGACTCAAAAGCCAGTCGCCTCATAGACATGGAGGCCGACCAAAAATTTCAATTATACCTGATCAAATACCAGGAGTGCATCTCTCTGATTTCATTACGTCTATGACGCAGTTTCGAATCATTGTCAAGGGCTTGCAACCCCCGAGATTATTGACCTCCACACTGACACTGAACAGCGTACTGTGGAGCTGCTGACCAAAGTGCTCCCTCATCATCATCCTCTGGACATTCCTCGCGTCAGAGCCTTTGCTAGTTTTGGACCAAAGGACGTGTCCAGTGACTACTTGGAGCAGGAGGCTTCCAAAGGAAAAGGAGCCTTCATTCAAGCTCTGTGGACTCTGTATGCCAAATCCAACCTATACCGTTTGGCATATAAGGTTTGGAAACGACATGGTCCCCAAAACCTGACCGCTTGGACTCTATTGGCTCAAGCGGTGTTGGATGGATGTTATGCAGAGAAATGGCCCGATACCGTGTTTCAAGTGCCCGACGTGTGCTCCATCTGTCTGAGTCCGATGCACTGGCCAGAAAAGACACACTGTGGCCATGGGTTTCACTTGCGATGTCTGACGCAACACCTGGACGTGAGTAATACCTGTCCCCTCTGCAGGGCACCCTACCCATTGAGAGCATCCTAGTGACCGTGGTGAGCCCCAGAAAAATGGCAGAACTGGAAAGGAGCATAGCTCTGGACTAGTTCTCCCATTTTTGGGGCTGCTCTAGACGTCAAGGTCCGAAGCTTATCGTGAAGCTGGGCGCACAAGAGTTGTCTCGGCACTCCAATCATGGCGTGGAAAATTTAAAGAATGCAATGTAAGAAAATTTAAAAATGACTCGGGAAGAAAATTTAAAAGATGAAAGGGATTCACTAAAAAAAATAATTTTTTTAGTATAGTTTAAAGCCTTTACTCTTCACGTCAATGATTGTCCCAGGAGTTTTTCCTTACTCAATGTTTGGCCGCTCATCCATGGTGCCTTGGATCGTCAATGAATGTTGGTTGTGACGCATTTAAATAGCCTTTCAAACGGCTTTTGCAATCATTGTCCCATTTTGCTCTCGCATCCTGTTTGAAACATATAAAAGCGAGAGGTGCTTTAAACAATTTTCATTCGTCATGGACCCGATTGATGCCTTCCCCGAGCACCTTTCTACCACTGTGGTGCCCGTGACGCTGCCTGATAAACCCGATGCGTTGAAATATGCGGCTCGGCAGGGCCAAGTCCGAGATGACATCATCTACCAAGAGCCCACCGCCAAACGGGTGTTTCTTCTGTTTTGTAAAGACCATTGGCATCAAAAAAAAGACGTGGTTGGACAATTTCAGACGGGCCGTTGTGGAGGCAAAGCATGCCAATGAATTTAGACCCAACGACGTGATGTGGGAAAAAACATCGAAAGGCCTGTTGAGAAATCCAGATAGACTGCTCAAAAATACCGACAAGAGGATGGTTTACATTTACAACAACATATTTTTTGCCAAAAAGACTTTACCTTTGGCTTGCGAACGGTGAAATCCGGAGAGATTCACTTGATTCAAACGACGCATGTGCCCATGTTGATCTATGAATTGCCAGCCTCCAGTCTCAAGTGCCGAGCCCAACCCAATGTGATTCGGAGAAGTTTTGAGCCCCATGACCAAATGCTTTACCATCGAACCATCTTGGAGCCCCACACGGCGTATCCGATCCTTGCTGGAACAAACTACATTGTGTTGACGGTTCAAAAAACCGCCTTTGGTTTGGACATTATTCCCGAATCCCTACTCCCTCTGCTCATTCAGAAGGGATTCCACGTGGGAGATTTCCGGAAAATGAAAAAGTTTGATCAAACTCCTTACAAGCTGCCTCCACCTACCCCGATTCATGTACCAGCCGAAAAGCGACCTTTGGAAGAAAAATCTCTAACTTTCTCCAAGAAACGATCCAAAGGGCGCATCACTCCCGTCATGAGACGTGTGTCCAGACGACCTGAGCTACCAATGGCACCTGTGCAGATTCCACAAGTCCCACAACCACCTGTGCAGATTCCAGATGTCAAAGAATTTTATTTGACCCCTGTCTCTATCGTCTATCTGGGATGGAATGAAAAATTTTCTCTCGGCCCTGAAAAATTATTTTGTGTGAAATTTGAAAACATTTATGCTGTTCATACATGATTGCTCTCAGAGATACTTTATGTCCCATTTAAATCGAGACCCTAAAAACAACGTTGGGGTATAAAAACGGGGGAAAAGGGACACGATTCATACAAAAAGAACCGTTTGAACCTTTCCTTGGGATGGAAAATTTAAAGGCATGTTTTGGAGCAGGGGAAAAGTGGACAAGAGTCATGTAAAAAGAGTCGTTTGAAACGAAAAGGGGGAAACAAAAACACGGTGTTGAGATCGATTCAAATGAGAGGGTTTTAAAGGAGAGGGTGTTCGATTCAATTGAGAGGGTTTCAAATGAGAGGATTTTCAATTCAAAAAGATGGTTTTCAATTCAAATGAGATGGTTTCAAATGAGACGGTTTTCATGATTAATTTCAAATGAGACAGTTTTCATGATTAATTTCAAATGAGAGGGTTTTCATGATTAATTTCAAATGACATGGTTTTCATGATTAATTTCAAATGAGATGGTTTCAAATGAGACAGTTTTCATGATTAATTTCAAGTGAAATGGTTTCAAATGAGATGGTTTTCATGATTAATTTCAAATGAGATGGTTTTCATGATTAATTTAAAGTGAGAGGGTTTTCATGATTAATTTCAAATGAGATGGTTTTCATGATTAATTTCAAGTGAGAGGGTTTTCATGATTAATTTCAAGTGAGAGGGTTTCAACAAAGGTCATTTCAAAAATGGTCGTTTTCCATTTCCAGTCATTTTTTGAAAGGGTCACGGTGCTCAGCTATTCGACCGACTGTATGGAACCTAGGGTAAGTACTGTAAAACGAGTGGTGAAACTTATTTTACAGTTATTGCCATAGGGTAATGGTATAGTGGTAATAACACCAGGCCCCCCCAGTATTGTGCCGTTTCCACAACACCGGGGCCCACCGCAGTATTGTGCCGTTTTCACAACACCTAGACCCACCGCAGTATTGTGCCGTTTCCACAATGAGCGGCATACGCTAATGGTCTATTGGTATCTGGAAAGGCTACGCAAATGGAAGCATGCAATGAGTAATCTTATGTGATCAAACGTCCCACTGGCAGATGGATGTGCAAACTTTTTTGGGGAAAACAACCAATAGGAGGGATTTAAACGAAACGAGCGTAAAGAGAAGGGTAACAAATGAATGATTCAGCAACCCTGAGGGCCTCGTCAACCATGGACGACCCACGGGAGGAGCTAAAAGGAAACGGAAATTTCTGTTGTGACAAATCTATACGGAACTTTATCACTAACCTTCTGAGACGTCTTTTTAGGGAAATATAATTCCCTACTAAATTTCTGTAGGGTTTCAGGCAAATTGTGCACGATACCTGGAAGGATTGTAAAAGTATGCCCAAAAATTGTACGGTTTTGGGACACTTTGCAACAAAGACTGTGAGAGGGTTTTGAGACACACATTGAACGACTGTAAAAACAGATGAGAGGGTTTTGATACATTGAACGGCAAGGATTGTAAAAACAGGTGAGAGGAGAAACACAATGTATGGTAAGGACTGTAAAAAGCAGACTGTACACTCTAAAAAAGGGTTTACAGTTTTGCACACTTTTGTTGCAGTAATTACCATAGGCTAATGATAAAATTGTGAATATTGCAGGTACTGAGAAATTTCTGAAATTATTCACTTGAAATTCAAAATTTAGATGCTACAGAAAATAAATTGTAAATATTTCAGGGTACCGAGACATTTCTAATCACACGAATGTCAAAAATTTAAAAGCCACAGAAAAAGTTCAAAGGCAAGAGACATTTAAAACTATATTTAAAAAAAAATTTTGTGTAATAAACCCATACCACACATGGATTTTTCAAGCATATTTACTTTTGCAACGAATTTGAAAGCATTTGAGTCACATTAATCACCATTCTTCTCAGTCCGAAATTTTCCAACAACAAATTATCGCTTTCGGTTTTAAACACATTTCTTTCGGCTTTCAGATTTAAGAACATCTCTTTCAGCTTTCCATTCATTTTGTTTTGATTTCAATTTGTTTTTAAATACGTCTCATTCCATCTTCAAATCCGCCACTATTGTTTTCCAGTAATTATCCTGTTCCATTTGCACCTTTTCCTTAGTTTCCTTGAGTTGCTTCATGACATTCTGTTGCTTAGGGGATAAAACGTACATTTCGTCCTTGGGAATTTGAAGTGAATATCCAGGTGTGAAATATATTTTCTTGTCCCCGTGCAGCGTCAAATACCTTTCTTCTTGGTCATTGAAGGGAACTTGACAATGGATAAACTTCCACCCCGTCACTTTAATAGGGACTTCCCATTTTAAATGACAACACTTGTCTGGACCACGTTGAGCAAGGATATCCCACAGTACCATATTCTTCCGACCGTTTTGTTCCACGAGTAACCTTTCTATCCCGTTGGGAAACAGAGTGCATAAAAATGCAATACTGTATTCATGCATAGGTCGATTGATATGAAAATGGGAGGTATGGTTCCCTTCTTCTACATTTTCTGGGATTCCAGCATCACACATGGCCTTTGGCTGGCTCATGTGTACAATGGTGCGGGCCAAGTGAAAAGCATCTCGAATTTTCACGCATTTCTTGGTGCGTCCCTTGTTTGGAAAATCATAATGAATTTTGCGTTTCCAAATGTCTTTAAATGAGCTCTCTGGTTCACAGGCCAGAATCATGTGTCGGTGTTGTACTTTACCTTCCAATCCATCACACAGACACCAGAAGGGTAAAAGGACAATATCTTCCCGAATCTTTTCCATCTCCTGACAAAATATGGAAAAGGCGTCGTGTTTCACCATAATGTGAAATCAATCCATGTCTTGAGACAGGTAGCGTTGGAGGATTCCGTGAAAGTCCTTTCCCAAACCACTTGCTTCACTAAATTCTAGTCCACGTATCCACATGTCGGGTTTTTCAAACACTGAATCGTAAAATCCCTCATACGTGGGGTCTTTGCTACGATCATACATGGAGTGGGGCAGCGAGATGAAATACTTGCACTCGCGCACATGACACCTTCAAAAGAGTCGTAAGCTGGGGTTGGTCATTCTGTTTCCTACGAGCCACAAAGCCTTTCAAGCATTCCAATATATGCTGTACATTCTCACGCTTCATTCTTTGCCCATGAGGCCAAGATTTCAATCCCATGCAAAAACGCACTCTTTACGATTTTTCAAAAATGTTCTTGCAAAGCATTTTGGTGATAGTAATGTCTAAAGGTCATGGATTCAAAGCAAACGGGACAAAAAACGACAATATCCGAAGATGAATCTATAAGCCTGTAAAGCGTCTTGATAGACATGCGCTGCTTCACTTGGAACCAAGAAAGGATGTAACTCGTCAACAATAAACTTGACATACATATATATATATATATATATATATATATATATATATATATGTATTCAAAAAAACTTTCTTTGAGTGTTTTAATCCAACATATCACACCTGTAATTTTTCAGCATGTTTATTTTTGCAGCAAATCGCAAAACATTTGAGTTACATTGATGAGCATTCTTCTCAGTCCACAATTTTCCAACAACAAATTATCCCTTTCGATTTTAAACACATTCATTTCGGCTTTAAAGATATCTCTTTTGGCCTTAAAGATATCTCTTTCAGATTTAAAGATATCTCTTTCAGCTTTCCACTTATTTTCCTTGGATTGAAACTCGTTTTTAAATATATCTCGTTCCGACTTTAAATCCTCTACTATTCTTTTCCAATAATTATCTTGTTCCATTTGCACCTTTTCTTTAAATTGCTTCATGCACTACTTCACTTGGAACCAAAAAAAAAAATGACTCTACACAACACTATGTTTGATATATAAATGATACAAAAATTTTTTTTTATTAAATGATTATAATTATTATTTTTTAATATGATTACTATTATCTTATAACAACATGATGTTGTTTTGATGCAATTGGTATGCAAATATTTTTAACAATGCTTGTTGTCTCGGATCATGAGAAATATATTTTGGTTTTACAATACACATATCCTCCTCCATCCGCTAGGTTGTTTTGGTCTCCACAATTCATTTAAACTAGTCGCGATTCTTTTGCCCCGATCGTGTCGCAACGGTTTACGTTGCAAATGCGCCTCAATTTCCAACCCCTGGGACAATTCCTGGATGATTGCAAAAAATTGACTTCGGGCCCAAACGGAAACCACATTGTCGTATTATACTTCATTTTTAAACTGGGAAAATTTTTGAATCCACGCAGAGCATCGGGGGTCACCACTGCACCCCGGTTAAAATAGGGGAAAATATTTTGTTTGTAAAGGAATCCAGCCTCAGTCCGTAGAAATTCGACATCGGCAAAGCGATCGGATCCATGAAATTTCAATCGAGTTCCCACAGGACAAGGTAAAATGTGATTGTCTACAAAGGAGAGAAAGGTGATGTTGTGGGAACATATATATAATAATCATTTTGACTTGTTTTGTAAATTTCAATCATGTCTTGATTCAGGGTACCATTTGTAATCCTCAGTAGGGTGTCATTTGGAATGGCACGGGACCTTGTTTTCGAGTAAAGGCTACTCATCAAAAAGGTTCACCACTGCTATTTTTCAACAGCTCCCGAACCCAATCCTCTTCCCCCAACAGTTCGTTTAAGCTGGTAAAGATTTTTTTTTCCCGGAGAATGTCTCAAAGGCTTCATTTGCAAATAGGAATCCAATTTCCAATGATTTGGATTTCTTCGTTTCATGGTCCAAATTGTTTGAGTTTAGGGCCAAACATAAAGGATGGTGTCGTAATATTTCATGGTCAATTCGAGATAATGAGAGATGATTTCAGGCAGGATAGAGTCACGTATAGCCTCAAAGGGCACAATGCCATCCTCCGTTTCATGGGGAGTGATTAAATGATGGTTCTGTTTGTAAAAATCCATCCTCGGTACGTTCAAATTGGACATTGAGAACACCGGGCGCATCGGTAAAAAATGCAAGTGGAAATCCATAAAATTTCAGATGAGCTCGACAAGGTAAAACATAATTTTCCACAAAGGTGGGAAATGCTACCTTGGGAACAATGGTGTAATACCGTCCACGTGATTTGTAAATCTCAATCATGATACAATTGAAACTTGCGGGACTAGGCAAAATATTTAAATATACTAAAAAAATTTTTTTTTTTTTACTTGTAGAGAACAGTTTTGACTGCCCTTTTACTTTTTCATTTACAAAAATTTCCACACACACAAAAACATTACACACAAAATTTTTTTTGTTTCTTACTCTTTGTTTACAATTGATAATTTTATTGCTATAGATGCAATATCAGTTTAACCGGACTCTGGATAATTTCAACACTAGGTTGTTTCATCAGATTCCATGGGATATTTGTTTCATCAGATTCCATGGGGCTATTTGTTTCATCAGATTCCATGGGGCAATTTGTTACATCAGATTCCATGGGGATATTTGTTTCATCAGATTCCATGGGGATATTTTTTCATCAGATTCCATGGGGATATTTGTTTCATCAGATTCCATGGGGATATTTGTTTCATCAGATTCCATGGGGCAAGTTGTTTCATCAAATTTCTTGGGGAAACTGAGAATCAACATGGTTTTATCTGGTTCCTCCATGGGAAGGATGATTTCAATCACGGGTACATTGTGAGGATCCATCGAGTCAAAAATGCATTCTTTGGGGGAGCTTGAATAAGCTCGACAAACCTTTTCACATCCCCAAGGTGGGGATTACAATACGGGTGTAAAGGTACATCTTCTCCGTCCATCTTGAGTAGAAGGTCTACTAGAGGGAGACGGTGAAGCGTGCACCATTTGCAATACGGTAGGTCCTTGAATAGGTTTCACGTTGGCCACGGGTCGGGGAACATGGGGATCTCGTTCTGGCCACGTAAAATGCAGTTCGTGTTCAAAATGTTTTTGTATATTGGAAGGAATCGTATAAGGAGTACTCCGCGTAGTACTCTTTTCGTGGCGCATGACCAGAAAATTCATAGTGTCTTGCTTTCGTCAAAAAGGCTCGGCAATAGTACTCTAACCCAACAATTCGTTTAAGCTCTCAAAGGTGATTTCTTCGGGACCTCAAAGGGTTCATGGCAAAATATTGACACTTTACTTAGAAAAACTTGAAAAGTTTAAATTATTCATTGTTCTGACTAAACAACAATGTCAGCTTTTGGGAGCGAAACAATATTTTTAGTTCAATCTTTACCAATTCAACACTGGGGTCATCAGATTCCATGAGAATACAATTGTTTCGTCAGATTCCATGGGAATAAAATTGTTTCATCAAATTCCATGAGAATACAATTGTTTCCTCAGATTCCATGGGAATACTATTATTTCTTTAGATTCCATACTATTATTTCAATTAAAAAAAAATTGCATGAGAATACTATTATTTCAATTCGATTCCATGCTATTATTTCATTAAATTCCATGGGGATTCAATAGAATTTTTTCCTCAGATTCCATACTATTATTTCATCAGTGGGCATCAAATTCCACGAGCAATACAATTAGTGGCCAAGAGATTGTCCTCACGAGGTTTCAAAAAATGGGTATTTGACTTTTCTCGACGCACCTTTTTCACATCTAGTTTAAAACGACGAATCCACTCGGGTATAAACACACTTTTAGCATCACGAGTGTCCACCACTGTCAATGTCGGGCCCTTTTTAAATTTGTCCGTAATCTTTCGCACACCTGTTTGATGAGCATATCCATGGGTGAGTGCCTTTAAAAACAAATCTCTCACCACTGCATTTTCAACTTGCAAGATGGAAAAGAATCCTTTGATATCCACTAAACGGATATTTTGAATAGCCTTTGGATAAAGTCGATGCGAAGGCAACACATGTTTACAAGAAAACACATGGAAATGTTTACGAACGTTTTTAATGTGTAACAACTGGATGAGATCCCAAAGACGAAAGTACAGGTTACCCATCTCCCCAATCAAGATTTGGACGGAAGGAGTTGAAGTATTGAGAGCCAACCGGAACCACATGTTAAAATGTTGAGCTGCTGTTGAACGTAAAGTATTTCATAGTAAAAAAAATTTTTTAGAATATACTGGTACAATGCGTGGTTGTCTCTTTCAAATATTCTTTTAACAAATGATACTTTAGAAAATGTTGCAACTCTTCTTGAGCCACTCGCACGATATCACTGCGATCCCAACCATCATTGTCTTCCAACAAGGAAGGGTAATATTTTAAATTTTTGACGATATCTTGATAGGTAAACGAACGTAAGCTTTCTAGAGTCGGACTAATCTCCACCTGCTTATTGTCAAAAGGACTCGCAAAGA